>OY728165.1:1700625169-1700931416 GCA_963277665.1 Viscum album
ATGAAAATGAAAATTCAACAGATAAAAAGTGAAAATATCATATACAATAGATAAAAGGTGAAATAATAGAAACTTGAAAGTGTTTAGGAATGTAATGTAGTTTTTGACTCAATGAAAGATAATGAAGTTGATGAAACCATTTCCTCATGTCCCAATCACTTGGTGCCTACATATAAGTTCCTGAAAAAATAAGTTAATATTATTAAATTCTTGATTTAAAACCATTATCATGAATAATTCTATTTTTTATGACAATTATGTATTATATGATCCTCATTTATACAATTTTGTTTCTCCTATTTACCACTAAGGGTTGTTTAGTTAATTCCTCCAAAACTATATTGAAGAGTTGAAAATTTTATAAGGAGATATAATCTGATTTCCTAAGACTAATTCTCTGATAAGTAACTCAACTAAGTGGAAACATGGACTCAAGAGTGCCACCCCATATGCCATAGGCTTCAAACTAGCATCGAGGGTCTATGGTGGTAAATTGGGAAGACTATACCTTCAATATTAAAGTGAAATGCAATGATGATATTAGGAAAACAAACAATAGAAGTAATAATAATAAATAAGAGGTATAAGTAAATTATCTATATCAAATAGTATATAGGTACATCAATAAATTGTCCCATATCTAATAAGATATAAAAAATGATCACTATGTCATGGCACTATACAAAAAGGAAATAGAAACAAGTGTATAATACAATAAATTTTTAAAAAAGATACAAAAAGTAAATAAGAAATATTCCATGATAATCCTAAGCATGTGATTAGTCATCTTCTATTGATATACCATCTTAATAAATTATCAAATTTCCAAAATCTGTATGCTTTCCTTTGCCCATATCAGTAATCATGTAATCTCTTCAGGTACCGATAACGTCCCAAATATGGTGAGAGTAAAAAAAATTAGGCCACCACCAAAAGTGTTTATAACTAATATAGTCTATGAATATATAATTTAATAGTGTACATGTATATAAAATATGAAATAGTAATTTAAGATGACCCATGTCAGCTCAGGTTCCTTGTGGGACACCAAACCGACCATACCTACTTCGGCCTAAACCAAGTGTCTCTGAGTATGTGATAATTTGTTTATTCAGGGTCTAAGGAATATAATAAAGGTTCTCAATTAATGATAGTAATAGTGGTGTAGGATCAATAGATAATCTAATGAAGCCTTGAACTTTGAAGGTTGATCCATCTCACATTAATTAACCATATAACCATGTAAATGGGTCTAAGTGTAATCTAAGGGGGGAAACCTTTGAATTCTATTGAAAATGTCTCTAACCAAGTACATAGAACATTTAAAGTGTAATATTAGTCTAATAATGACTAGATAAAATAGAGATAATCCAATTCATCACATTTTTGAAGAGATAAAGATGAATCTATAAAGATAATCTAAGGCATTTATAATTCCAAATCATGCAAGTGAATCATCAAAACTGCACTAAGGAATTCACATATCTAATAAATTGACTAAAATATAGTGTGGTATCTCAGTTAGAAGTCACATAAATGAATCAGGGTGGATTCCTATGAGTTCACAAGTCATTACCTCTAGAATCCATGGTTGGACCAAGTTAAACCACTACTTTAATGTAAAAAAAAGTCCAGTAATGAAATGGAACCATCCATTTAATATGTATACCAATGTCATGTAGTGTTAATTCCAGTTACCATTCATTAATGTCTGCTACATCCGTTGACTCCCTCAGTAGAGATAAAAAAGGTCTAGGTGGAGGATACATTCCATTTTTCAGTTCATTTAATTCAATTATTCAATCAGTCTCCATGAGAAAGTCAAACAACCTTAGAATTTGGTTTGGTCACAATGGAATAATGAAGTGAATTAGCTAAGCCATTTAATATTTCAATTATTATATTTTTATTATCCCATTTTAAATTAATAAAATATCACACCTCAAAAGGTTGTTATAATATAAAAAGAAAACATTTTTATCATGGTAATTGGTGAACACACCCTAAGGGGGGTGGTTTGAGTTGTGGTGCTATCCTAAAATGATTTCAAAGAGTGGTCTCTAGTAATATTTATGTCAAGTATAAAAAATTAATTGAAGATATATACATTTTAAAGCAATTCACAGAAGGTCTGACATGTAGCACAATGAAACAAATTTATAAACATGCGAGACTTAGGGGAAAATTCATAAAACAACTACTTTATCATGGTAGTAGACTCCTCATCAATTATCGACATATAATTTGTGATGGAATGAGTAAGAGTGGATAAACAAGAAAAAATCCATGAAAATATATAACTTTCTCTCACAAGAAGATAGAGTCTTGAATGGTGAGAGAAACTAAGAAAAGAGGTAATGGAGTCTTAGACATACTGAGAGAGATCCAACATAATGAATTGTTCTTGAATCTAAGCTCAGATAGAGGAGATTCTTCAAATTTGAGGTGGTGAAATTAGAGAGTTCTTAAGAATAGGTACTGTTGTGTATTAGAAGGAAAGAAAAATAGAAGAGGAAGGGATAAAGGCTTCAGGGGTAAATTAACATTTCACTCTTCTTAAAGGGGATCACAGTTTATCCACATGATTAACCAATCTATGCACCAACTATAAGGATCACACTATCCATGATCCATAACTAACATAGTGTATGAACATAGTTAGACAAATTGTGCACTTACTGTGCATTTGTAACTCTCAAAATTTGACACCCCACCCATGGATAAGTGAACAATTATTCAAACCATCCTCACATTGTGCAATTATAGACTAAAATTTATTGAATGTTTTTCATGACCATGTATCCCTCTATTAATGGCTAAGAAAACCATATGGTACCCCTTATAGACATAAAAGTTGAGGTTTTTTAGCACTAACTATGTGCTAACCATGTACCTCACCAATTTCTTTAAAAACCAAGACTTCAGGCCCTAAACCAATCCAAAATTCTCCTAAGGATTCCATGATTTATTTTGGAACATATATTGAGTTAACAATAATGTTTTATAATGAGTTTTAATAGGATCTATACCTCAAGGAAAACTGGGATCTTATGACATACCCACCTTAAAACCGAGTTTCCCTTTTGAGGGACATTGAACTGCATCTAAGAATAACATCCTCTACTAATAACATATATCTGAATCCTTCCCTAGGTATTATCAGTCACATGGTCATGTTTCCATAGAACCCAAACTTGAGGAACTGACCTAACTTGGATCTCCATCATGCTCTAATCAACCATACACAACAGATACTCATCAAAAAATAATTTTTATCTAACTGAACCAATTTAGGATCAAGTACATGGGATGGTTCCGAATGATAATAATGTAACTGATAAATTTGAATGATGTTGTGAATATACCTATATCTATGAAGGAGTTCTATCTGATAAGCTTCATGTTTGAACCTCTCACCAATATCAAAAATTTAGGAAAATCGAGGCATGAACTTACATTTCCTCATAATCTGTTGATGGCCCAATCTAGGAAAAACATGTAAGAAGAATTGATCTCCCACATCAAACTCTATAGTCCATAAAAATGAATTAAAATATTACTTCTTCCTAAACTTATCTAAATCCATACATTTCCTAATCAATGGTACTAGCTCCAATGTCTCCTAAAAAGACATGGTCCCAGTAGTGCTACATCACCTACCTCTAACCTGCACATGGGTGATCGGATTGGCCTACCATATAGGGCCTCATAAGGATCCATTTTCATAGTATATTGAAATAGTTTATTAAAATAAAAATCAAAATGAAGTATGTTATTCTCCCAAGAAATCCCATAGCTAAGGAAACATGCTTGGATCATTCCCTCATGTAACTGTATATTATGGTTATACTAGTCATTGATTTGTGGGTGATAGTGTGTACTGAGGAGTTCATATGATTCCAAATCCTTTTGAAACCCTCGATATAACCAATATGTGAACCATGAATCTTTTTATGATAATATGGTACATCTAATTCCATGATGGTGTGTGATATCATGAACATAAAGCTTCCCAATCTTATCCACTAAGAATGTCTCCTAAATATAAAAGAATGGTAAACCTTTTTCATCCTATCCACGGGTACCGAAACTATGTATGTGATTCGAGGGGACTTTGGAAATCCAATCATGAAATATTGAGTGACATCATTGCATTTACACTATGGTATAGGTAACAACTATAAGATTCCGATAGGCCAATGTTATTCTACATTCAACTGTTGATAGGTGGAACACCTAGTAACAAATCATGTTATATGCCTCTTCATACCAAGACACCAACGCTACTAGTTCAAGTCATAGTACATTTTCGGAGTCTAGCATGCACTTCCCACTTTGAGGTATGATATTCTCCCATCCTCTCCTCTTGTATATTTATAGGAACTAAAACACTCACATGAATGAGAATAATCTAATCCCTATCAATGAACCAACATGGAAGTGGGTGCTCACCTAAATTGATTTCCCTTAGAACTAATCCCTTGATATATGAGAGATTCTATAACTTAACTTGATCTACAAGTGATGAGGTTACTGATAAATCCATAATAAAAGCTTTTTTTGACCCTCTTGAACATGTATATGAATCTTATAAAGAAGGTCCATCAACTTCTATTCCATACTAGCTTCTTGAATATCTGGCATAGAATTGATCCCACTCCGAGCAACAAAAACTGCATTTCTCTTTTATTGTGTGTAAGTAATATCGAAGTCAAAGGACTATAGGTATTCAACCCATCTTTATAGTCTATGTTTCAAATCATGTTGGGATGATATATATTTGAAACTCTCATGATCCATGTATACCATGATTTGTTCACCTGAAAATTAAAACCTCTAACAATGAAAGTCATAAATGACTACCGCTATCTCAATATCATGAATAAGTTAATTTCACTCATGAGGTTTCAATTTGAATGACTCGTAATCCATGAATCTCTTTTCTTGTATCAAAACAACTCCCAGACTAAAGCTTGATGATTTAGAATAAATCGTATAACATCTTCTTGGATCTGGAAAAATCAGGACCGAGGATGAGTTTATCCATGATTTTAGGTCCTTAAAGGCTTTATCATAAGATTAAAAACACATACACTTAACAAAATTTTATGTCAATCCTGTATGTGGTGCTTCATGTCAAGAGAAATCCAAGATAAAGAAAATATAGTAATAGAACAGCCCAAATAAACTCCATATATGAAAGATGTTCTTAGGATTATCCCATGAAACAATGGATATCACCATCTTTAAGTCTATATATACCTCTTATTCTGATATAATGCTACCCAATAAGTGAAAATTTTGAGTCTAAAAATGTAATATTGAGAGATTAAAATAAATATAGTGTCTTTAGTGTACTAATAATGATCTCAAGATATTTTTAATGATCCTGTATAGTATAAAATTACACCAAGATGTCATCCAAAAAAATAACCATAAAGGAATCTATATACAAGTGGAAAACTTAATTAACTGGAGCTATGACAATAGATAGTGAATTTTTTATACCAAAAAACATTACCATATACTCATAAAGTCCATACCTACTATAAAATGTTTTATTCAATATATATAAAGGACTAACTCATACCTGATGATATCCTAAACTGAAATTAATCTTTGAGAAAACCCTGTATCCTATAAACTAGTCAAATAGTTCATAAATATGAGGCATTGGATACTAGTTCTTAATCATAAGATGGTTCAACCTCTGGTAATCCATTTAATGCCTTATAGTTCTATCTAAATTCATCACAAAATGCATGGGTGAACCCCAAGGAGATGTACTCGATCCTATAAACCCTTTATATTCCAATACCTCTAACTACCTTTACGGTTCTTTAATCTCCTTAAGATTCATCCCGTAATGAGTAATAGACACTAGTTATACTCCTGATATGAGCTTAATAGTGAACTCCACATGTCTCTTAGGAGGTAGTCCAATGAAGTATTTAGTAAAAAATTCTCTAAATCAATCCACCAATAGAGGAAATACATCATGTCGTACTCCCTATATCTAAAAAAATACTAGCAATCTTGGATGACACTCTGCCCATACCATGATGCTCAGGTCCAACTCGATAATCATGGACATCCCATTCACACTTATAAATATAGTTACCACCCTTTAGTGAAAATAAGGATACCCTCTAATTATTATAATCAATAAGGGATAGATATAGAACCAACTATTCCATATTTATAATGATATAAAATACCACCATTTTAAGGAAGAAGAGATTCCATAAGAAACAATAACCTCCAGTCTCAAGGGGGCACTCCTTGTGTTGTGATACACTTTCTAATTTTATCCACAAAGGTGTATCAATTGTCATCACTCATTAGAAATACTAAAATTTGAGCCCAAAAATTTCCAAAATAGAAATGGATATAAATGAGTGGGAAGTACCTATGTCAAAAAAATAAGATACTAATGTATAGGATACTATGATCATTACATGAATAATAGTTTACCCGACACTCTGATCCTCAGGTGTAGGATGCACAACATGTAACTAGCATAATCCAAGGCTTTGATCGATAGTATGACTACCTTGAGTAATTCAGATTTGTGGGAGCTTCATATCATATGGTTGGATTACTCTTTGTCATCCATTTCCATGGCCTATGTGGCTGGTGGTAATCTAGCTCCCCACCGACATGGTGATTTTGGTCCCACTCTAGAAGCTATAGCTGGTGTAGTTCATCTTCCACTAGGAACTGGTGGAATTCTATAAAAAAATATCTAAAAGTTGACCATATAGAAACCCATGATTATCATACATAGATACCACATCTTTTTATATCAATAATGAGTACACTACACAAACACATGCATGAGGACCATAATAGTTTAGTGTATTTGGAGACTAAGTACACAATCATCTAATTTGGTGAAGGATTTTAAACATCACCCATACAAATATTCCCATTTAGTATGCTTCAAAAACATAACCTAGTTAAATTATTTTTTCATAACCTAGGGAAAGAAAACATAAGTGTGAGCATAGATTCTACATAATGGTAAACAATGAAGATACATAATCATAAAATGAATATACTAGTATGGTAACATGATCATAACATTTGAAAAATATACCTTGCATATCAAAGATCATAATATTGAGTCCTGGAATAAATTTTGGATGTTCATGAGTCACGAATCATAATGGAATCAAATTAAATGATCCATGAGTGCATAAAAGTTTCATAAGACATAGGTTTTTGGAATACATATTAGCTTATAACACTTTGAATATGTATAAATAGAGACATTCTCACTCATTAATTTAAGGACATGAAATTAGTACCTAACATAAACTTGTAGACAAGAAAAAAGGTCCACAATAACATTATAGACTTTAAAGACAGGTCCACACATAACACCACAAACATGTAATAAGGTACACACATAATATTATAAACATGTAATCAGGTTCATGCATAACATTATGAAAATGTAATCAGGTTCATGCATAACATTATGAACATGTAATCAGGATTATGCATAACATATTTACTCATTAGTTATCCATATTTACCCAATTCATTGGAGAGAGATATAGGTCCCAACCATCACATAATGAAAATCATACATATGTGTGCCACATGATCATAAATAATTCATAATACCATAACCCATGAAATGAAATAGGTTTCAGAAACATTTCATCATATCGTAACATGTGGAAAAGAGACAAGTTTCATAATCATTTCATCATAGCATAACCCACGGAAAAAGAAACGAGTTTCATAAGAATTTTATCATGGTATGACATTTGGAAGATAAATGGGTATTATAAACATCTTCTCATGATAAACCATTTATAGAAAGAATAAGAATGGTATCCTTGGTTCATATTCTTTTAAAACCATAAGATACATCAAAGGATGTCATCTTTGATGGAGAATGATTTTGATAAAACACTTGGTAAATTTCTTGAGGGAAATAAATTTTCTTTGAAAATAACTTTTTAAAACAAAAAATTCATAAATAATTTTAAAAATTATTTCCCTAAAATAAAATTGAAATATTATAATGAAAGTTTCAAATAAAATAATGGTCGTGATGATGGAAAATTACATTCATTCAATACATGTTAAAATAATGATTTCGTTCACATTTTTAGTAATAAAAAAATGGGTATTATTGGTAAAATGACATGCATATTCCATTATTTTTTTAAATATTCAAAAATGGAAAATAATTTCATTAATAAATAATTTGAATAATTTTAAAAACATTTTAAAAAAAAATTAAAAAACATGGTTTTGGATGGAAAATGGTTTTCAGCCGAAGAGAAAGATGAAGATGTTTTAAAAGAACATAAAGAGAAAAAAATGAATATAAACCATTATTATCATGAAATAAATACAAGAGAATAAAATTCATGAGTTTATTGAGAGATATATCATAATATTTCATTATTGGAAGCATAATCATAAACAATCTCGATAAACGAAAAGGTTGTATCGTAAAACCATTGCCAATTTGGTAACATTGAATCATAAGCCACATGAAATAATAAAATTAAATGAAACATATAATATCAAAAGAATAAATAAATTCATGATATTATTTGTGAAATTGGTTGTGTATACACCTCATAAAATAAGACAGGTGCATAACATAAAATATGTCTAAATGAAGGAAAATTGAGACAAAAAGCTATTACCACTTTGATAAATTTTAAAATTTAAACCTATTGATAGAGATATACTAAAATAGATATATAAATAAAAATAATTTTTATGGGAATAATCAAAAAATAAATTCTTGGTAAGTATATTTACCACATAAAATAAATAGGTGGTGAATATGGATATCTCACGGAAGTAAAAAGTTAGACAAAATTCCCTTACTATACGTGTCAACTTCATTCGTACATGTTATAAACTCATATATAATAAATATAATTTTATTATAAATCTATTAAATAATCATAATTATATTTATAAAACCATATATTATTTTTATGACCTTTTATCACCCATTTATTAACAATTCTATGTTAATGTCACGTTTCGAGCAATAATTGCTTTGTTTTTCATGTATATTTTTATTTTATATTTTTCATAATATTACATTGATCATGGTTACATAATATAAATAATAATAATAATGAAATAATTATTATATTTATACATCAATTATACTTTTAAGACCAATCATGAAAGATGTTTTTGAGAAATGATGTACATTATGATCGTGAAGATGGTATGTCGTATGTACGCTTGAGTAACGTTTTCATTTTCCAATGATAATTATATAAGAGAGGTACATAATATTTTATATTTATTTAATTATAATAATACTATAAATACCACATTATTCCTTTAAATATACTTAGACATATCATCCATGCATGGTGGTGATGAAAATAGAGAGTCCCATCACTTTATGAAGGTGGTAGTCCACACACACATGAATGACATTATCATCATTTAGTGAGTAAAAAGGAAAGAAATAAAATTATATATTATTATAATTATGTAATTTATATTTAATATATTCATTAAATTTATCCTTTTTATTTTTCATGTAAAGAGATAGTGAAAACGAATCACATTGCTTCATGAGGCGGTAGTCCACAGCACACACGAGCGATGTCATCATATCCCCTAATGAATGGAATATAAAAATGGTAAATATGATATAATGACTCAAAAATTATAATTATTCTATAAATATCATATATATACTTTATATCCATCATCATACTAATCCTAAAGATGTGGTAATGGAAAAACCAATGACATCGGTTCGTAAGGCGATAATCCATCGTACACATGAATGATGATTTAGTAACCCATTTGATAGAAGTGAGGATGGTTGTTGGTCATACCTATAACATAACAAATATCAGTATATGGAAGATAATTAGGTTATTATTTCATCATGGTTTGAAAGTAATGAATGAGGAGGAAGAGATAAAATAAAAAACATTATTGAAGAACGTTACCTCTTCTTTGTGTAACCTCCGTAGGTTTTCACTAAAAGCATTCCAAGGTTGGATTTACTACCAAAATAAGGATTATAGGATGAGAGGATAGAATTTAAAAATTTATTTATTCATGTATTTTATGAACGAGAAGGGTATGAATATAACTTCCTAGAACCCACACTCTTGGATCTTATGCTGAAATCCATAACTTTAGATTCTTGGATTTGATACTGATAATTGTGACCCAAATTTTTCATCAAAAACTTACAAAAAGGAAAACTTGGATCAATTATATTTTGGATGAAATTTTAGGTTTATAGTTTTAGATAATTAAGAAAAACTCTTACATAAATAATTCACATGACTTTAAATGATCATTTTACCAATTAACACATCTTTTCTTTTTTACCTTAATACACCATCATCATCCATATGAAATTACTTATAGAAATAAATTGTTCAAAATCATTATTTAAAACGTGGGGAAAAGGAAACATAATAATGGTAATATTAGATGCTCAGTAAGGGTAAATGTAAGCATTAACAAATGAATGTCATCATTGAGCAAAAGACTGCATAGTGGTATGATGACATAATCAAAGTGCATGAGTGAATAATAAAAGAACTAAAACCCATAAATATATGAATAATAAAATATGAAAACATGGAAAAAGGAAGATTCATCAAAATAAATAATCAAAATCTATGTGATATCAATCTCTATCATTAGAAACATTATAAACCCATAACGAGAATTTAAAACCCGTTTTTGTGACTTAGAGAATCACTTTCATAAAACCCTTCCAAAACCCTTTCAAACCCCTTTTAATTAGAATAAAAAATAGATGACTTCCAAAATTATCATTATCCTATTCATTAGAGATCTATAATGGTCATCACCCTTTTTATAAGCTATATTGGACTCACCTGTTTCCTGTGAGCTATAATGGGGATCAACCCTTTATATAAGCTATATTAGGTTCACCTATAAGCTATAATGGGGCTCAACCCTTCATATAATCTGTATAAAGCTCAACCATTTTGTATAATTCTCATTTTCTATATCAAGAATAAAACACTTTCATCATTAATCTCATAGAAACAATCATTATTCATTTATAACTGGATAAAACCATGGAAAAGAAACATGTTTAATGTCAATACCTTTGAAAAATGATTAAACCGTAGAAAAGAAGAGGTTTCCATAACAATATCATTGAAAAATGATTAACCCATGGAAAAGAAATCGGTTCAATAACAATCTATTAGAAACATGATTAACCCATGGAAAGAAATGGGTTCTATAACAATTTCCTTAGAACATTATTAACACATAGAAAGGAAATTGGTTCAATAATAATATCTTTAGAACATGATTAACCCATGTAAAAGAAATGGGTTCAATAAAAATATCACTGAATCATGATTAAACCATGGAAAAAAATGGGTTCCATAACAGTCTCTTCGAAACATGGTTAACCTGTGGAAAATAAATAGATTCCACAAAAATCTCTTTGAAACAATGTTAATCCATCCATAAAATAACGAGTATGGTATAAATAAAAAATATTCTCAGTGGAGGATAAGTAACAATATTTTTTTTCAACATTGATGAATGGAAGTACCATGAAAATATCATTAAATACATTAATAAGTAAAATAACCTTTAAACATTCCAAAGTGTCCCAAACCATAATGAAAAATTTGAATAATAAGACCCATGAAGGAATAATTTTAAATAAAAAAATAATTTATTTAAAGTAATGGGATTCATTATATATTATTTTAAATGATAAGTATACACACCTCATAAAAGAAGATATGTGTATAATATAAAAAATATCTCAAAGAAGGCAAATTGTGATAAAATCCATTACCGCTTTGGTAAAATTGAAAATGTAAACCCCATGAAAGAGATATCATCAAAAGGATATATAAAACCCCATAAACTTAAGGATAAGAATCATAAAATACATTCATGGTATGTATATACACCACAAAAAATAAGTGGTGAATATGGAATATATCTCATAGAAATAAAATTGAAACAAGAAAACCCTTACAAATATTATATCATTGGAGTGAGAATAAATAAACGAAGTAATCATGTGTGTAACACCCTGCCCCTACCACATTCGCTTGAGGAGTCAGTTAGGGATACTTGGCCTTAAGCGACATTCCCAAGATGCCAAAGGCTGGAAATTAATGTCGAGGGCTTCAAGATCAAATTGGGGAATGATTTTCCCTTAAAACAAAACCAACAAAACCATCCATTAACAACCACTATATGATGCATGTAAAAAAACATTCCAACATGAATTCTAAAAAGACAACCAAATGTTCTACAATACATCCCAAAAACAAAACAAATAACACAATATCTGAGTACTACACAGAAGACCAAACAACAAAGCACCATGTGCTATGATACCACCACAACTCTCCACAAAGCTCCAAGCTCCAAGATACACCAAGAAATCAAAATGCACCACTAAAGAAGGATGATGCCTTACCTTTTCCCATGTAACGATACAAAATATATGCAAATACACCAAGGTTCCAAATCAGTATGTGAGTACTAAATCTCAGTAGGTTTTCCCCAAATTACTTCCCTATACACGCCACTAGGACAAAACAATTAACACATTTATATAAAGTAGTTTATATAAAATAATAACAAGTGAAACCATTTCCATAATCCATCATACCCTTACAAAGCCATCTCACCCAAACCAAGAAACCAAGGGAAATCCAAGAAAACATGCCACAAGCCATTTCATCATTACATGCTAGCACAAAAATTTCCAACTTTACAAGAAATTCACAAAAAACAACCAAAACGACGGAGCTTCCGTCTAACCCGTTCACCCATTCAAAAAAAAGTGGCACTTCCCATCCACTTATCCTTTGATGGTGGCCCTTCCATACACTATCCATTCCCTTTTTATAGTGGTACTTCTTGCCACTTCCACACAACATTCCAATCAAGACAAACCAAGCATATAACTCACCAAGGTCACAACAACATGCAATCAACCAATTCCATCAATAAATCACCCATTTATTGAAAATAATTTTCCATGCCAAACAACATTTTAATAAAACAACCTATTTATTGAAAACCCTTTTTCCATAAATCATTTTCACAAATCAACCATAGCATCCCATTTTAAAATCTCCATTTTAAAATCCACAACAAAATAATTTCACCATAAAAGTCTCTTTTTCCCAAATATCCCCAAATGGATTTCCAACCAACTTTGAAAATCAAAACACAATTAATTTAAAGAAAACCAAAATAATTGTAACAAAAAACCACTAGATCTATCCAAGTGGAGTCGAGATAGAAGCCACCTACATCAAAGGTTTTTATGAAAACCACAACGGTCAAAGAATGCTCAAGAAAACAGGGTTTCTTCTTCAAGAACCCGCCTTAGATCTCCTCTCCTAGAAAGATCAAGACAAAATCTCATCATATTTGGAATCCACACACTTAGATCTACCCATAACGGGCGTAGATCTAAGAAACCGGGAAAAGAGGATATGTAGATCTAAGTAGATCTAAGAATCCGATAAAGAATGAAGAAGAACGATCACATACCTCAAGAATCCGGATTCGATTCACCAAGAGAAGCCTTTGGATCACCTCCGGAATGGTGGGAGAACCTTATCTGACCTTAAGAGATGCAAAATCACAAGTTAGGGCCGTTTAGGAGGGAAAAAAGGCACTTAGAGGAAAAAATGAGTGAGATCCACTTTAATAGGATCTCATTTAAGAGGCCACACAGTTTGCCCGCACGGTTAGAGAAAACGTGTGATAACTGTGCACTAGCCACTGCCCTGGTAGAAACTCCATGCACGGTTTGGCCACATGGTTAGACAAACCGTGTGCCGCCCGTGTAGAAGCTTCTGCCTCCATGACCAACTACACATGGTTTGGCCGCATGTTTTAGACAAACCGTGCACTACCGATGCGACTTCCCTTTTTCCTCAAAACGTCATTTAAAGTTCTCCTGACTCTCCCATTCGTCACCCTTACTTTAAAACCATTAAAAGCATCAAGAAAGGGTTACATACCAGAAACCAGGGGTACTAAAATGTGTGATAATTTGAAATCCAAACAATAAAATTGAAAATAAATAATAATTCAATAAGATGTCATTTAACCCATATTATTCGCATAAAATAACTAATTCCAAAGAAGTTTAACCTAATGAATGGAAATTGAGTTAAGAAATCCCTTACCTTGGGTTCGATTTGTCATTATTTTCCTATAAATTCCTGAATAATTAACTTATGTTAATTATTTACTTTCATCATAATATTTTAAAAGTCTATTATTAATTTTTTACCAATAAATAGGTTATATACAATTTCTTAATCAATAATTTTTAAATCAGATGTTTTGACCACATTTGGCTTATGTGTCAAAACTGACTTTGACATGTCAAATATAGTCAATGAGGTCATTATTTAAATATATCGAGAATAATAACAATGAAATGTTTATCACATTTTGAAATCAATTATACTTTTAACATCATACAATAAATATGGTTATGATAAATGAACCAATTTTATGATGATGGAGACTGTAGGTCATACATACAAATGGGTAACATTCTCATTTTTCAATGATCATTATAGAAAAAAGGTAAGTAACATTTATATTTCAAGAATTACCGTTATATAAAAAATACCATATTATTTAATTATATATATATATATCATTATTTTTATGTGTTGATTAAAAATGAATAATCACATTACTTCGAGGAGGCGGTAGTCCACACGTCCACGAATGACATTATCACTTTTCCAATGTGTGAAATAGAAATAAGAAAATAATATATTACATGTACATATTGATAATTATTTTATGAATATGATAAATATTTAATTTAAATCATATATTTTTATTAAACCCATCCTTAATAAATTCCATGTATGGTTGAACATATCACATCACTTTGAAGAGGTGGTAGTCCACACGTCCACATACAATGTTATAATATTCCCAAAAATTGGAAAATATGACGGTATATGTCATATAATAATTTCATAAGTGTGAATAAATTATAAATATAATATATATCATAAAAAATATTATTTTTATCATAATTTACAACCATAAGATGTGTTAAATGAAAACTAATGACATCATTTCGCGAGGTAGTATTTTTCCGTACACATGAACGGTGATTTTGTTACCCATTTTGTCATGAACCAACCCGGGTACCCTGGTAACCTGATAACCGAGCCAGACCTAACATAGCCCGAAGGGCGTTCCCAATACCCATGGGTTGGTGACTAGCACCTGGAATCACATAACATGCAAGTGGGAACGATTTTTCCAACAACAAAGCGGAAAAAAAGAAACAAGACAGTATGCATAACAAAAGAAAATCCACTGGGAGTAATGTACTAGAGTACAAAGAGGAATAAAAAAACCAAAGTACTAAAACCCAAGTACTAAGAATGGGGAAACATCCCCAAGGTCCCTAAGGACACAACTCCCCAATACCAAAGATCAACAACTGGATTCACCTCCAAGAGATCACTTCCCCTTGCTCAATCCTGGAAGAATAAAGTATACAAACACACGAAGGAAAAAGTAGGGTGTGAGCCTAAGCCTAGTAGCATACCACCAAAGATTCCATATCAGATGCCAAATATAAATTATCCAAAGAAAATCTTTCAATTTTCAAATAAATATTTTTGACAATTCAAAAGCATATTTTAAGTAAACATGCTATACATTTTCAAATGATGGAAATAAATATTTTAAGTAATGATTTCATAAACGATGGAATATTTTTAAAATAATGGCTTAAGTAAAACATTTATATAAAACAGTTTATATAAATTCAGCAGGCATGTAAAGAAGTTCAAAAGTATTGGCATACATTTATATCTCAAATATAAATATACAAGCGAGCAACATGGTCATCTGCTAAAAGGTACGATAATATTAACCAGTTATAGGATTCCACACTCTCTATGTGAACTCAGTAAAATGTGTATACACACATCCCTATGACACTGGCCAAAGGAGGCTCGTCACCAACCCGTCAGGGATGTGATTCGCTGTAAGTATGTTTTAGAAAATTATCGTATCATAGAGTGTATCCAAATAACTCACTAACTACCTAAGGATTTCATGCACTTTTACATGAAGGGCGTACTATTTTAAGAATTATTAAAAATATGATCAATCCCATTATTCCATTTCAAAAGTTCCAATTTCTTTCCATTTAAAACCAAAAGAGGTTTTATTCAAAAACATGCCTTTTTCGCAAGATAAAACCAATGGGTTTCTATCAAGTCATTTAAGCCATTTTCATTAGTTTGAAATCCATTCAAAACTAATTCCTTAATTTCAAAATTTATTTCCACAATTAAATTCAACAATTTAATTGAAATCATTTCCATAAAATCCACAATTTAAATTAATCAATTTAAATCGGCCAATTTCCATAAACACATCCAATTAAATGGAATTGAGGTTTTCCAAATTTCCATGACAAAACAATTTCAAATATCTCGATTCAATGGAATCTAGTTTTTATCAATTTAATTGAAAGAAAATTTTAGAAATTTAATTTAAAGAAACAATATAAATAAATAAAGAAAAATAAGGATAATCAATTTTTCTAATCAGAATGTAACCACCTACCTCGATTTATTGATGGGAGTTAGCCCAACGAGAAACCCCAAAATCCGAGCGGCACAATGTCATTGATCAAGTTCTGGATCTAAATCCCTAAAAACTAAAAAAGATCAATGACATCAAGATTTTTTAAAATTAGATCTAGATCCACAATCCTAGATCTAGATCTCAAATCATAGGTGTAGATCCATGGAAATGATGGAAATCTCCCATGAAAAGATCAAGGAAAGTTAGAGGAAAGAATGGAAGAAACAAAAGGATGAAATCTACGTATTGAAAGGATAGAAGATCTTCAATACAAGCCTTCAATCCTGAGAAAAGGTGTTTGAATCTCCTTGGAATCTATCAAAGAGGATTTTGAAACACCTAGATATTTCAAAGATCGAGCCAAGGTCAGAAAATAAGGATGTCTCAGGGTTTGGGTGGTTTTAAAAAGGATCTTCAGAATTAAAAACCACACGTACGGTTTCCTGGATAGTGGTGCATGGTTTATCAAACTGTGCGCAAAACGTACAGACCTCACTATCCAGATTTGCATGGTTCGCACGGTTTGGTCGCACGGTTTGTCAGAACGTGCGTAAACCATGTGTACCTTTATGTCCAGTTCTTCTTGGTTGGCACAGTTTGGTCGCACAGTTTGTTAAACAGTGCGCAAACCGTGCACAACTCATTGTTCTTTAGTTTTCCTTAAAAGTTCACCCAAATGCACCCCAAATTCACTAATCCAAAATGGAGGTACTTAAAAACATAAAAAGTACCTAAAAACATAACATGATGTTACAACCTCCCCACCATAAGATCTTTATGTCCCCAAAAATCCTATGAAGAAACCTCCACGTCAAAAAGATGAGGCCACTGCTCTCCCATTTGCGAATCCCTTTCCCACATCTCATGAGAATCATAACCATGCTGCCATAGTACAAGAACCAGAGGTATCGTTCTCCAATGAAGTACCTTGGTATCAGAATCAACAACCCTGACTAGTCGTTTAGTCACAGATAAATCAGGTTCAATCTCAAGATCACTCTATCTCAAAGCATGAGATGGATTAGAGAGATACTTTTGCAGCTGTGATACATGGAACACGTTATGTATCAACATCAGATGTGGTGTTAGATCTAGATGGTAAGAAACTTTCCCTACATGACCAACAACCTCGAAAGGTCCCACAAAACGAGGAGCAAGCTTCCCTTGCCTCCCAAGCCTTCGATGACCTAATCAGGGTGAAACTTTCAAGAACACCTGGTCACCAACTGAAAACTCTAATGGTCTACAATGATGATCAACATAAGACTTGTACCGACTATGTGCTGTCAACATTCTATGAAGAATCTACCGGATCTTAGCTGTCGTCTCTTGGACCAAACTCGGTCTAACCAAGGAACTTTCACCAATCTCCGACCAACATAAAGGATATTTACAAGGAAGACCATACAATGCCTCAAAAGGAGCCATTTTCATCATAGACTAATAAATTTTTTTATAATAAAACTAAACTAGCCCCAGATGATCATCCCAAAACCCACCAAAGTCGAGAACACATACGCAGAGCATATCCTCAAGGATCTGAATAGCTCTCTCTGTCTGGCTATCTGACTGTGGATGGTAGGCTGTGCTCAAACGGACCTGAGATCCTAGTGCCTACTAAAGTCCTCTCCAAAAGAGATAATTAAACCATGTATCCCTAAGAGAGAGTATAGCATAGAGAACTCCATGAAAACAAACGATTTCTTTCACATAGATATTTCCCAACTTCTCAATTTTGGTTGTATCTCTAATAGGTATAAAGTGATCCGACTTGGTCAGCCTATCGATCATAACCCATATCGTGTTTTTCTTCCTCTTGGTTTGAGGTAACCTAACCACAAAGTCCATAGAGATTTCATCCCACTTCCACGTAGGGACTATAAGTGGTTGAAGCAAACAAAAAGGTTTCTGGTGCTCAGATTTCAATTGCTGGCATATATAGCAATGAGATACAAACTCAACAATGTATCATCACATACCTAGCCACCAGAACTGTCGCCACATGTAATAGAACATTTTCATGGTTTTTGGGTGCAAAAACCACTGAGAGTTATGGAAATCTCCCATCACATCCTTCCATGCCAATAACGACACAAAGTAACAGTTTTGATAACACAGAACACCCTCTTTGGAGAATGACCACTGGGTGTTGGTCTCCCCACTATAAAGAGAGTCCCAAATGCTATGGAATTCATCATCCAGTTTTTGTTCTTAAATAATTAACTTGAGAAAAGAATATGTCAACTGGAAACTGGCTAATGAAACTTCATTTCCCTTCCACTGAACTCCAATATGCAACTTAGAAAAAAGAGCCATCAAACTCCACTCTTCTGAAAATTCTTTCACATCCTGTGATGGAATTTTTCTACTTAACGTATCTGTAACTACATTCCCTTTCCCTAGGGTATAGGCAATGTCAAAGTCGAATGATTGTAGGTACTCCACCCAATGCCTTTATAGCGGAGATTCAAATATTTTTGAGAGAAGATATAACTCAAGATCTAATGGTATGAATACACAGTAAACCTTTCTCCATAAAGGTAATTTCTCCAACACTTAAGTGTGTGCATTAAATCTGAAAGTTCAAGGTCATGGGTAGGATAGTTCTTCTCATGAGGCTTAAGATGACGATATCCATAGGCAAAAACATGATTACCTTGCATAAGGACACATCCCAAACCTGAACCCAATGCATCACAGAATACCACGTAACCAATCCCAGCCTCAGGAAGAGTTAACACCGGCACAGTAGTTAAAAGATGATTTAGCTCAAAAAAATAACCCTGACATTTATCATTCTAGGAAAACATCACTATCTTTCGAGTCAGAGCAGTCATTAGAGAAGCTAACTTTGAGAAGTCTTTAACAAATCATCAATAATATCCTCCTAAGCCCAAGAATCTCCGAATCTTGATATTCCTTGTTCTGACATGACATGTCCCAAGAATTTCACTTCCCGAATCCAGAAATTGCACTTTGAAAGCTTGCCATAAAGTCGGTGATTCCTTAGAAGACTCAGAACTGTTCTTAGATGATGCACATGATCCTCCTCAGACATGGAGTAGACAAGAATGTCATCCACAAAGACTACCACAAAATTATCTAGATACTCACGGAAAACCTTGTTTATCAATGCCATGAAAACTGCAGGAGCATTTGTTAGGCCGAAGAGCATAACAAGGTACTCATAATGGCCATAACTACTCCGAAAAGCAGTCTTATGAATATCAGATTATTTTATCCTCAACTGACGGTAACCAGATCGAAGATCAATTTTTGAAAACCACTTTGCCCCTTTCAATTGATAAAAAAATCATCAATTCGTGGTAATAGATATTTTTTCTTTATCGTAACTCCATTGAGATTTCGATAATCAACACATAAGCGAAGAGAACCATCAAACTTCTTTGCGAAGAGAACTGGTGCTGCCCAAGGTGACACACTCAGGCGTATAAAACCTTTCTCAAGAATATCTTCTAACTTAGACTTCAGTTCTTTTAGTTCTGATGGAGCCATTCAGTAAGAGGGAATAGAAACTGTTTGAGTACGAGGCATTAAGTCAATATAAAAATCAACCTCCCTTACTGGTGGAAAACCAGATAAGTCAGAAGGTAACACATCGAGAAACTCAGTGATGACTGGAGGAAGATCACCACACATGGAATCTCCCTCTAGATCAAAAAAAAACAATGATATAACTTTCCGCAACTCTAGATAAGAGGGTCCAGCTGTGCTTTACCTTGGGTCCCATTCTCCTTGAAAAAAAGAAACACACCACTGGGTGTAGTAAGGTAGACCCATCGAAGATAACAATCAATCTGGGCTTTATTGGAAATGAGACAATCCATCCCAAATATGACGTCAAAAGATTTCATGTTGAGAACCAAAAAACTCCACGAATGATCAACATCTTATAGAGAGAAGACACAAGCAGGACTACAAAGACCCTTCTCACTCATTGTACCAAGGGGTGTAGTAATATCCATCGCACAAGATAAAATCTCCATAGGTAAATTAAGCAGATTAACAATATTGGTTGAAATAAATGAGTGAGATGCACTAGTATCAAAAATAGAGGTCACTAAACATGAAGCTATAGTAATGGTACCTCTCATAGTTGCAGGACCTGTATCAACTACCTATGGTGACTCTTCTACTGCATGAAGAAGCTTTATTCTGAATGCCTGTCCTAGAGCTTGAACAATGCGAACACTCACCTCAACCAGACTTGGATCCACAATAGGACTCGCTTGCTGAGATTCATCAGCAGCCTCTTTTTGGATCTAATTCCCACATCATCTTGGAGGCATGATGCTACAAAACATAAAAAGGCATTAGATTAACACTCAAACAGAGTAACAAAAAAAACTATTATTAATAGAAGGGATAACAAGATTTGGATTCCACTCTATCCAAATAAAAATAGGGAAAATACTAGAACTAATCCATAAGTCATATTTCCCTAACCAACCCTGGTGACTTAAGGTTCATTGTGGTGAGAGATCACCAGAACCTCAATCACAGCTACCTCCTAAGTCCCAATAAGAATAATCAAATGCATACTATCATCAAGGAAATATTCTTAACCTCCTCTGATACCATTTTTTCACGAACCAACCTGGGTACCCTCATAACTCGATAACCGAGCCGTCCCTGACATAGCCTGAATGACATTCTCAATTCCCACGGGTTGGTGACTAGCACTTGGCATCACATGACATGCAAGTGGGAATGATTTTCCACCCACAATTCATAAGAAAAGAAAAAAGACAGTATGCATAAAAAAAGAAACTCAACTAGGATTAATGTACCAGAATACAAAGAGGAATAAAAAGCCCGAAGTACTACAACCCAAGTACTAAAAATGGGAAAACAACCCCAAGTTCCTTAAGGACATAACTCACCAAGACTAAATATCAACAGCTGGATTCGCCTCCAAGAGATCCCTTTTCTTTTCTTAATCCTGGAAAAGAAAATCTACAAACACCCGAAGGAAAAAGTAGGGTGTGAGCCTAAGCCCAGTAAGATACCACCAAAGATTCTATAATAGTTTCAAAATATAAATTATACAAAGAAAAGCTTTCAATTTTCAGATAAATAGGTTTGGAAACTCAAAATAATATTTTAACAAAACATGCTATACATTTTCAAATTATGAAAATAAATATTTTAAGTAATGATTTCACAAATGATGGAATAATTCTAAAATAATGGCTTAAGTAAAACATTTATATAAAATAGTTTATATAAATTCAGCAAGCATGTAAAGCAGTTCAAAAGTATTGGCATACATTTTTATCTCAAATATAAACATACAAGAAAGAAACATGGTCATCTACTAAAAGGTACGATAGTATTAACCTGTTATAGGATTACACACTCTCTATGTAAACTTAACAAAATGTGTATACACACATCCCTATGACACTGGACAAAGGATACTCATCACCAACCTTTTGGGGATGTGACCCATCGTAATTATTTTTTAGAATTTTGTCGCAGTTTAGAGTGTATCCAAATAACTCACTAACTACCTAAGGCTTGAATGCTCTCTTACGTGATGGGTGAACTATTTTAATAATGATTAAAAATACGATCAATTCCATTCTTCCATTTCAAAAGTGCCAATTTCTTTCCATTTAAAACCAAAACAGGTTTTATTAAAAAACATGCATTTTTTCACAAGATAAAACCAATGGGTTTCTATCAAACCATTTTAATCCATTTCAACAGTTTGAAGTCCATTCAAAACCAATTCCATCATTTCACAATTTATTTCCACAATTAAATTCAAAAATTTAATTGAAATCATTTCCATAAAATCCAAAATTTAAATTTAAAAATTTAAATTGGCCAATTTCCATAAACTCACCCAATTCAATGGAATTTAGGTTTTCTAAATTTCCATGCCAAAACCATTTCAAATATCTCGATTAACTGGAATTGAGTTTTTATTAATTTAATTGAAAGAAAATTTGAGAAATTGAATTTAATTCAAAAATTTAAATAAATCCATAAAAACAAGGATAATAAATTTGGCTAATTAGAATGGAACCACCTACCTCTATTTATTGACAGGAGTTATCCCAATGAGAAACCCCAAAAACCGAGTGGCACAATGTCGTCGATCATGTTCTGGATCTAAATCCTTAAAACCAAAAAAAGATCAATGGCATCAAGATCTTGTAAAACTAGATATAGATCCACAATCCTAGATCTTGATATCAAATAATAGGTTTAGATTGATGGAAATGATGGAAATATCCCATGAAAAGATCAAGGAAAGTTAGAGGAAATAATGGAAGAAACAACAGGATGAATTCCACTTACCAAAAGGAGATCAGATCTTCAATCTGAGCCTTAAATCTTGAGAAAAGGTGTTTGGATCGCCTTCGATCTCTCTAAGAGGATTTGGAAACACCTAGATATTTCCAAGGTCATAAAATAAGGAAGTACCAGGGTTCAGGTGGTTTTAAAAAGGATTTTTGGAATTAAAAACTGCACGCACAGTTTCCTAGACAGTGGCGCACAGTTTTTCAAACCGTGCGCAAACCGTGTGGACCTCACTGTCCAGATTTTCATGGTTCTCATGGTTTGGATGCACAGTTTGTCAAAACGTGTGTACCTCTTTGTCCAGTTCTGCTTGGTTGGCACATTTTGGTTGCACGGTTTGTTAAACCGTGTGCAAACCGTGCACAACTCACTATTCTTTAGTTTTCCTTAAAAGTTCACCCAAACGCACCCCAAGTCACTACTCCAAAATATAGGTACTTAGAAACATCAAAAGTACCTAAAAACGTAACATGATTTTACAACCTACCCACTATAAGATCTTTCTGTCCCCATAAAGCCTATGAAGAAACCTCCACGTCAAAAAGATGAGGCCACTGCTCTCCAATTTGTTCCTCCCTTTCCCACATCTCATGAGAATAAGAACCATGCTACCATAGTACACAGACCAGAGGTATCATTCTACCATAAAGTACCTTGGTCTCAGAATCAATAACTATGACTGGTTGTTCAGTCACAGATAAATCTGGTTCAATCTCAAGATCACTCCAGCTCAAAGCATGAGATGGATCAGAGAGATACTTTTGCAGCTATGATATGTGGAACACGTTATGTATCGATGTCAGCTGTGGTGGTAGAGAAGGATGGTAAGAAACTTTCCCTACCTGACCAATAACCTCGAAAGGTCCCACAAAACGATGAGCAAGCTTCCCTTGCCTCCCAAGCCGTTGATGAACTAATCGGGGTAAAAATTTCAAGAACACCTAGTCACCAACTGAGAACTCTAAAGGTCTATGACAACGATCAATATAATACTTTTACTGACTCTATGATATCAACATTATCTGAAAAATCAACTAGATCTTAGCTGTCGTCTCTTGAACCAAACATGGTCCTACCAAGGAACTTTCACTAATCTCCGACCAACATAAAGGATATTTACAAGGATGGCCATACAATGCCTCAAAAGAAGCCATTTTGATCGCAGTCTAATAAATGTTGTTATAAGAAAACTAAACTAGACCTAGATGATCATCCCAAAACCCACCAATGTCGAGAACACATGCACGGAGCATATCCTCAAGGATATGAATAGATCTCTCTGTCTGTCCATCTGACAGTGGATGGTAGGTTGTGCTCAAATGGACCTGAGATCCCAGTACCTCCTGAAGGACTCTCCAAAAGCGAGAAGTAAACCGAGGATCCCTATCAGAGACTATAGCAGAAGAAAATCCATGAAAACGAATGATTTCTTTCACATAGATATTTCCCAACTCCTCAACATTGGTTGTATCTCGAATAGGTATAAAGTGATCTGACTTGGTCAGCCTGTTGATCACAACCCATATCGTGTTTTTCTTTCTTTAGGGTTGAGGTAACCCAACCACAAAGTCCATAGAGATTTCATCTCACTTCCATGTAGGGGCTGGAAGTGGTTGAAGCAAACCCAAAGGTTTATGGTGCTCGTCTTTCACCTTTTGGCATGTATAGTAATGAGATACAAACTCAGCAATGTCTCGTCTCATACCTGGCCACCATAACTGTCGCCACATGTCATAGAACATCTTCGTGGTTCTTGGGTGCACAACCCACTGAGAGTTATAAAAATCCCCCATCACATCCTTATTTGCCTATAACGGCACAATGTAACAGTTTCAATAATACAGAACACCCTCTTTAGAGAATGACCACTGGGTGTCGGTCTCCCCACCATAAAGAGAGTCCCTAATGCTATGGAATTCATCATACAGTTGTTGTTCCTGAATAATTAACTCGTGAAGAACATATGTTAACTAGACACTGGCTAAATAAACTTCATTTTCCTTCCACTAAACTCCAATATGAAACTGAGAAAAAAGAGCCATCAAACTCCACTCTTCTGAAGATTCTTTCACAGCCTGTGATGTAAGTTTTTTTCTTAACACATCTGCAACTACATTCCCTTTCCTCGGAGTATAGGAAATGTCAAAGTCGAAATATTGAAGGTACTCCACCCAATGAATTTGACGGAGATTCAAATATTTTTGAGAGAAGATATAACTCAATATCTTGTGGTCTGAATACACATTAAACCTTTCCACAAAAAGGTAATGTCTCCAACACTTAAGTGCGTGCATTAAAACTGCAAGTTTAAGGTCATGGGTAGGATAGTTATTCTCATGAGGCTTAAGCTGACAAGATCCATAGGCAACAACATGATTACCTTGCATAAGGACACATCCCAAACCTAAACCCGATGCATCACATAAGGCCACGTAACCAATCCCAGCCTCAGGAAGAGTTAACACCAGCACAATAGTCAAAAGATGCTTTAGCTCAAAAATAGAACTATGACATTAATCATTCCAGGAAAACTTCACTCCCTTTCGAGTCAAACTAGTCATTAGAGAAGCTAACTTTGAGAAGTCTTTAAAAAATCAGCGATAATATCCTACTAAGCCCAATAATCTATGATTCTCGAAAACATTTTGTGGTTTCTCCCAAGTCATAACATCCTTCACCTTCTCAGGATCAACTGATATTCCTTGTTCTGATAGGACATTTCCTAATAATTTCACTTCCTGAATCCAGAAATCGCACTTTGAAAGCTTAGAATAAAGTCGGTGATTCCTTAGAAGAATTATAACTATTCTCAGATGATGCACATGATCCTCCTCAGACTTGGAGTAGACAAGAATGTCATCCAAAAAGACTACCACAACGGTATCTAGATACTCACGGAAAACCTTTTTCATCAAAGCCATGAAAACTGCAAGAGCATTTTTTTGGCTGAATGGCATAACAAGGTACTCATAATGGCCATACCTACTCCAAAAAGTCATCTTATGAATGCCATATTCTTTTATCCTCAATTGATGGTAACCATATTGAGGATCAATTTTTGAAAACCATTTTCCCCTTTCAATTGATCAAACAAATCATCAATTCATGGTAACAGATATTTGTTTTTTTATTGTAACTCGATTGAGATTTTGATAATCAACACATAGGAGAAGAGAACCATTAGCCTTCTTGGTGAAGAGAACTGGTGCTGCCCAAGGTGACACACTTAGGTGTATAAAACCTTTTTCAAGAAGATAGTCTAACTGAGACTTCTGTTCTTTTAGTTCTAGTGGAGCCATTCAGTAAGAGGGAAGAGAAACTAGTTGAGTACGAGGCATTAAGTCAATAGAAAAATCAACCTCCCTTACTGGTGGAAAGCCAGAGAAGTCAGAAGGAAAAACGTCGGGAAACTCAACGACGACTGGAGGAAGATAACCACACATTGAATCTCTCTCTAGATCAAAAGCAAACACTGATATAAATTTCCCCAACTATGGATAAGAGGGTCCAAATATTCTTGACCTTGGGTCCCATTCTCCTTGAAAAATAAGAGGCACACCACTGGGTGTAGTAAGGTAGACCTGTCAAAGATAACAATCGATCCGAGCTTTATTGGCAATGCGCCAATCCATTCCAAATATGACGTCAAAAGATTTCATGTTGAGAACAAAAAATCTCCAAGCATGATCAACATCTGATAGAGAGAAGACACAAGCAGGACTACATAGACCCTTCTCTCTCATTGTACCAAGGGGTGTAGTAATATCCACCACACAAGATAAAAGCTCCATAGGTAGATTAAGCAGATTAACAATATGGGTTGAAATAAATGAGTGAGATTCACCAGTATAAAAAAGATTGGTCACTAAAGATGAATCTATAGTAATGGTACCTCTCACAGTTGTAGGACTTGTATTAACTACCTCTGGTGACTCTTCCACTACATGAAGAAGCTTCATTCCGGATGCCTATCATAGATCTTGAACAGTGCGAACAATCACCTCAACTAGACTTAGATCCACAATAGGACTCGCTTGCTGAGATTCAGCAGCAACCTCTTCTTGGATCTAATTCCGACATCTTCTTGGAGGCATGATGCTACACAACATAAAAAGACAGTAGATTAACACTCAAACATAGTAACAATGAAAACTATTCTTAATAGAAGGGATAACAAGATTTGGATTCCACTCTATCCAAATCAAAACAGGGAAAATACTAGAACTAATCCACAACTTGTATTTCCCTAACCAACCCTGGGGGCTTAAGGTTCATTGTGGTGAGAGCTGTACAAGAATTCAATCACAACTACCTCTTAAGTCCCGACAAGAATACTCAAATGCATACTGTCATCAAGGAAAGATGCTTAACCTACTCTGATACCATTTTTTCATGAACCAACCCGGGTACCCTAGTAACCCGATAAATGAGCCGACCCTAACATATCCCTAAGGGCGTTCCCGATCCCCACGAGTCGACGAATATCACCTAGCATCACATAACATGCAAGTGTGAATGATATTTCCACCAAAAATGCAGAAGAAAAGAAACAAGATAGTATGCATAACAAAAGAAACTCCATTGGGAGTAATGTACCAGAATACAAAGAGGCATAAAAAGCCCAAAGTACTACAACCCAAGTAGTAAAAATGGGAAAACATCCCCAAGGTCCCTGAGGACACAACTCACCAAGACTAAAGATCAACAACAAGATTCACGTCCAAGAGATCCCTTACCTTTGCTCGATCCTGGAAGAAGAAAGTCCAAAAACACCCGAAGGAAAAATTAGGGTGTGAGCCTAAGCCCAGTAGGATACCACCAAAGATTCCATAAAAGATGCCAAATATAAATTATCCAAATAAAATCTTTCAATTTTAAAATAAAGAGATTTGGAAATTCAGAAGCACATTTTAACAAAACATGCGATACATTTTCAAATGATGGAAATAAATATTTTAAGTAATGATTTCACAAATGATGGAATATTTCTAAAACAATGGATTAATTAAAGCATTTATATAATGCAGTTTATATAAATACAAAAGGCATGTAAAGTAGTTAAAAAGTATTAGCATACATTTATATCTCAAATATAAATATACAAGCGAGAAACATGGTCATCTACCAAAAGGAAAAATAGTATTAACCAGTTATAGGATTCCACACTCTCTATGTGAACTCAACAAAATGTGTATACACATGTCCCTATGACGCTTTCCAAAGGAGACTTGTCACCAACCCGTCGAGGACGTGACCCGCCACAATTATGTTTTAGAATGTTGTTGTAGCGTAGATTGTATCCAAATAACTAACTAACTACCTAAGGCTTGCATGCACTCTTACATGATGGGCGAACTATTTTAAAAATGATTAAAAATATGATCAATCCCATTATTCCATTTCAAAAGTGCCAATTTCTTTCCATTTAAAACCAAAACAGGTTTTATTCAAAAACATTCATTTATCACAAGATAAAACCAATGGTTTTATATCAAATCATTTTAAGCCATTTTCACCAGTTTAATATCCATTCAAAACAAATTCCATCATTTCAATTTTTTTTCCACAATTGAATTCAGCAATTTAATTGAAATCATTTCCATTAAATCCACAATTTATATTAAATAACTTAAATAGACCAATTTCTATAAACACACCCAATTCAACAAAATTGGGTTTTTCGAAATTTACATTCCAAAATCATTTTAAATATCTCGATTCACTCGAATCAATTTTTTATCAAATTAATTGAAAGAAAATTTGAGAAATTTATTTTAAATCAACAATTGAAATAAATAAAGAAAAACAAGGATAATCAATTTGGATAATCAAAATGGAATCACCTAACTCGATTTATAGATGGGAGTTATCCCAACGAGAAACCCCAAAAAACCGAGCGGCACAATGTCGTCGATCATGTTTTGGATCTAAATCCTTAAAACCAAAAAAAGATCAATGGCATCAAGATCTTGTAAAAATAGATTTAGATCCACAATCCTAGATCTAGATCACAAATCATAGGTTTAGATCCATGGAAATGATGGAAATATCCCATGAAAGGATCAATGAAAGTTAGAGGAAAGAGTATAAGAAACAACATGATGAATTCCACTTAACGAGAGGAGAGCATATCTTCAATCCAAGCCTTCAATCTTGAGAAAAGTTGTTTCGATAACCTTAAAATCTCTCCAAGAGGCTTTGTAAACACCTAGAGATTTACATTACTGAGTCAAGGTCGAAAAATAAAAAAGTCCCGAGGTTTGGGTGGTTTTAAAAAGGATTTTTGGAATTAAAAATCACACACATAGTTTCATAGACAGCGGAACATGGTTTCCCAAACCGTGCGCAAACCGTGCGGACCTCACTGTCCAGATTTGCACGGTCCACATGGTTTGGTCGCACAGGTTGTCAAACCATGCACAAACCATGCACAACTCACTATTATTTAGTTTTCCTTAAAAGTTCACCCAAACTCACCCCATGTCACTACTCCAAAACAGAGGTACTTATAAACATCAAAAGTACCTGAAAACGTAACGTGATGTTACACATTTGATGGTAGTGCATGTTGGTTTAGGTAAATGTATTAAATTAAAAAAAATATATTATTATATTTATGATACAAATTTTATTGTATAATTATAGAATAATAAAAATTGAAGAGGGTGGAGAAGGAAACAAAACAATAGTTCTCGTTGAAGAATGTTACCTCTTCTTCAGTTGTCTCCTTTTGGTTTACACTAAAGGGCTTCCTTGGTTTTATTTTGTCACAAGGTGAGGATTATAGGATGGGAGTAGGGATTTTTGGATCTTATTTTTTCATGATTTTGATGATCCAAAGGTCATGAGATGTGTAATGATAGGAGGAGGAGAGGAAGCCTTTTATATGTGGGGAAAAGGACACATTGGGTATTCTTGAAAGGATTTGAGTGCTTCACACGTTTTAATTGTCCCATAAGATCCAAAGTGAACTATTATAGAAACATGAAGGTTTAAATGGTCTAGATGTTGACATAAAATAATTTTTAGACAATTTTAGGGTCATTTTTACACCATATATTCTAATTTTAATAATTAAATAAACTTGTTTTTATCTTCATCACTGTAAATATTTTTAATTACATTCACTAATATTTTTGATCAAAAAATAATTTGAAATTAAGATAAATTAGAAATTATTATCATTCAAATTATGAAATACATTTTTCTAAATTAAAATTAAATAATTGGTAGAAATTAATTTAAAATCAATCTCGCAGATAGGATGAGACAATGAGTTTTTTCAAGAGAAAAATTGAAATGTTTTTATATCCAATTTTGATGTAAAATTGATTCCAATGACCTGAATTAATTTAAATTATATAAAAATGATATAATTATACTTTAAAACCAATTAAAAATATAATTTGGCACTATAAATTTTTTAGATGAAAAATCAAATTTCAAATAAAATTATATGTCATTCAATATTCATCAAAATATGAAAGTTCTCAGAAAAATACCAAAAATTAACCCAAAGTAAATTATGATATTATTATTTCAAAAATTAAGTTTATTTTGTAAAATAAAAATTATTAAAGTGTCAAAATTTGGTTTTAAAAAATGTATTCTATTAACAGGTGGAAAAACTTCCTTTTTAAAAATATATAGCTTTTTATGCATAAAAATTGATTTATTCTTATCAAAAGCCTATCAGAATTATTGGATGAATTTAAAAATATTTAATTAAATATATAAAATATAAATTTAATTAATATATTTCACTAGTAGTGATTAGTTTAATTTCTATGGTAAAAATACCATTATGTTCATAAAAATAGTTTTTCATAAAAACCCATCCTTTATATTCAATTAGTTTTTATTTTCAGTTCTAATTAATTTTTAACCAATGAATTCACTTTATAAACATGTGTAAACTATGATTTCATAATTTAGTTAATCATATTCATTCCCACTATTATAATGTCTAGGTGATGACTATTTTTATAAATAAATAATATTAATTGTATATTGTTGTTGGGTAAGACTTGATCTTGTGTATAACATAAGTCATCAATGGGATTCGATGTTGCGTGCAACATAAGATAAAATTGGTGTTGAGTGTGAATAATGATAAATTATGTATTGTGTTTAAAAAAATCTATTAAATTATTTAAATAAATTTTAAGGAATATATTTCATAAAATCTCAGGATATTACATTGAATGTGTGAAGAGGAGAAGAGAGAGGGTGACCTTTTAAAAGGGAGGTGAAAGGTTCATTTGTAATTCATGAAAAGAAAAAATTTTGACCATGATTTTTAGATTAAAAAAGTCTCAAAAATGGATTATTCTCATGATAGGGCCGAAATATGGAAATATAATATATTGTATACATGATTTTAGTTATTTTAACCCTTATATTATTAGTTTTACACCCTGATAAACCCATTTTCACCTTAACAGTGGTAAATAATCTTTAATATTTTTACTATTAATTATGATAAAAAATTTAGTTGATATTATTATATAATATAAATTATTATGATCCCAAATATAGAATCTATTTTTCCAAATTCCATTCCTTGAAGTGGAAATATTTAATTTAAAATTAATCCCACAGACATGATGAGAAAGAGGGTTTTCAAATAGAAACTAATAAAAAGTTTACATGGTTTTTATATTAAAATTAAACATGAAAATAATTAAAATGACTTAAATTAGTTTAATATATATATAATTTAACTAATTTTATTTTAAAAATAATTTATAATATAATTTAAATTTAAAAATAATTTATAAGAAAAGGTAATTTTTATTTAAAATTATGTATTCTTTAATATTCATAAAAAATTTAATACTTTCATAAAATTATCAAAAATTCACCCTAAGATAATTTTTACATGATAATTTAAATAATTAAACATAATATTTCAAATAAATTTTACAAAAGTTTATAAATTTAGTTTTAAAATAAGTGTGCAAAAGGCGACAAAGGCACTTTTTAGAAAAATACAGTTTTAAGTGAAAATTTGATTTATTATTATCACTTCTCTAGAAAACACATATGATGAATTTTAAATAATTTATTTAATATATAATATAAAAATTTAATTAAAATCTTTCACCCAAAGTGTTTTGGTTAATTTATTTAGGTAAACATGTTTGTTTTCATAAAAATAAAATTTCAATGAAAGATTTCCTTTATTTACAAATGTTTTTTTATTTTTATATTTAATTAATTGGTCACTAAAAAATTAATTTCATATACATGTGTAAACATATTTTTTCATAATTTAGTTAATAATATTCATACCCACCATTCCAATGGCTAGGTGATAACTATCATATAATAATATTTTAAAAATATGACACGTTTTGTTTGAACATAGGGTTTTGTGTAATTAAAGATAAACTCAGTGTTAAATTTAATGAAAAATATCAAAAAGTTAAATTCATTTTTAAAAACAATATTTCATTAAATCTTAAGGTGTAACATTCTACCCCCCTTATAATGAATTTTTTACCATAAATTCATCTCAATCACCAAAGGTTTAACATTTAATTTTTTTTCATAGAAACCCACATAATAAAAAGGGTTAATAAAAAATCCTATTGAAAAAGATAAAGGGATGTGTGATAGTCATATTGAATAACACATAATGGGTTTCCAAACTGGATAAGATTGGTGGGATGTGAAAACATGGACATTGAAGAGAAAACTAACAGCCAAATATTGATGGAGAGTGATAAAGAACATGTTTAGGAGAAATTTAATTACCATAATTCTATAAACCACAGAGGCATGTAAAAGGTAATTGATATCATCAAAAATGATGATAATAAGATGACACTTTATTTCAAGATCATTTTCCTAATGCTGTGGAACTCATTTTCCATCAATACTAAGAACATAAAAAAATACATTTAATTGATATATTTTTATTTCAAAGGAAAAATTTCATCCTTTGGTTGTTAAATGATCTTTTTCAACTTTATATATTACTCTAAGAGATTAATTTTTCAATTAGGAAGAACTAAATAAGATCCATAAAATAATAAGAAGTCATTCCTTCTAAATCAAAAAATTGGTTGACACTGGTTATCCAATATGGATAAATATTCATATGGTGAAGTGATATGTTAATTTCTAAAATTTCATCCAAAGTTAAAATTAAACCATTCCGTAAACGATTAACCTTATTACTATTAAAAAAATTCAAAAATTATAAATAAAGTAACTAAATTTCCCAAACTTGACCTTAATATTCCAAATATCATTAGGCATCTCGTAATGGACAAATGAAATATATGTGAATAACTTGTTTACATATTCACTTAGATCATAGTAATAACCATAATTACCATAAAATCTAAATGAAAACATGTATGGTTCATAATTAATTGAATAAAACCATATATTCTTGAACATATTACAAATATCATGTAATGTTTTGAACTCCATCAATTATAACATAAACCAATTTTTCAACAAGTCCTTTATTAGTTTTGAGGTCATCAATATTATCTAATATATCTTATCCATATTAATAATCACTTTATCCAAAATAAACACCATTTTTTTAATCATAGGAAAATATTAAGGGTTATCTTCTCTTAATAACGTTTTTTATATAAAATATTACCCATACATGCGATAAATTTTCTAAGTTATTAGTATTATCCAACATATTTTTGGATATCCTTATAGAAATAATTTTACTAAAAAATTTTATAAATTTAATGATTCATCTAACATAGTTCTTGAATTAAAATAAATAATTACTTAAATAATCTAACCTCCTTGTCAAACCATTAACTATTTATTTTCATCTTATTCCTTAACACTAATTTCCATTCATATGTCATTTCTAGTCTCTTCATCATCATAAATATAACCATTACTCATAAAACCTTGATGGTTATCTTTGTGACCTTTCCCCTTATAACATATATTTTTATAATTCCTATTCTTTGAACATTTAAAACATTCAAAAGTCAATGATACCTTAGGGAAACCTTTATTCTCATCCATTTCATTAACCAAAAATTTCATTTTTCATTTGAAGTTTCTTTCTTTGCATCTTTATTTTCCACAACCAAAACATATTCTTATCCCTATGAGACATTCCATTGAGTGATTCATTACAAATTCCTGACATATAGAAAATTAAATATTACTTCATCCATGGTTTCCACTACCTTATATTTCATAAAACTCTACCTTTCTCTTCTTTGGTTAATCTAAGAGTTTTTTAAGGCGCACATTGTTAATCATGTTACGTGATAACTGATTAGGCATACTCACAATATCCTTTACTACAGTCATCATCCCGTTTGGCTACTCATTTGTAAATTTTCTTTCAAATTCAATTTTAATCTTGTTCCTTTGGGATCCCACCATTGACTAAGACCCAAAAACATAGTTTAATAACCAAAAATCATAGTGGAAAACCACAAAATCATGAAAAAATTACTTATAAGATGTCTAAATCATGAAACCTTCTTTATAATCTATGAAACCTTAGGTTATACCTTATGTCAGTCACAACCACCATCTATTTAAATACTTTTAATTTTTCTTTATAAAGAGTTTGTCAATTTATAAAGAATATACACTAGGAGTGTCAAACTAAGTGTATAAAAATCTTTATTTTCATACACCATGTGATGATCGAGTCTAGACCAATGCACCTATTTCAGAGTTATTAACTCTAGGTATTTTTATTCTAGATTCATGTTGACTTGTAGTATCCAAAAAATGATGTAATTTCATGGAAAACACTTGCTCTATCCTTTACCAAAATTCTAGGACATTTTCGTATACTTTGACTCATCCATAGACATATCCTTAGAGACACCCCTAAACATATCCTTAGAAATATCTTTAGGGATATCACTGTAGATCTCTAATATAGTTTCCAAAGGTCAACTAAACCTTTCCTATGATACCAAATATAGTGAATTATGATTCTCATATATAGATATTAAATATTTTTAGATGAATATTCAGTACATTACACAAATGCACACCTAAGGACCATAATATTAAAATATCATTAGAGAATAGGTACAAAGTATTCTAATTTGGTTAAATATATTCAAAATCTCCCATAAATATCTTCCTCTTCAGTAATCATTAAAAAAAACACAACGTAAATCCATTATTTATAACCTAGGGAAAGGAATAAAAAAATGGTGAGATTAGATTCTTAATAAGGGTAAAAAAGGGAGATATATTAGCATAACATGAACATAAGCATAAGAGGACCTGATCATAACATTTAAAATCTATACCCTTTGTATTAATGATGATAATATTGAGTCATGGTATAAATATTAGATGTTCATATGACATGAATCATAATAGAACCAAGGAACATGATCCATGAGAGAATAACATTGGCATAAGAAATAGGTTTATTGATTTCACTTCAGCTTATAACGTTGTGAATATATATAAATATTTATAGTTTTATTCATTAATTTAAGGATATGAAATCAATCCCTCACATAAATATATGGACATACAACTAGGTTCACACATAACATTATAGACATGAAAGACAGGTCTATGCATAATACTATGAATGTTTAATCAGGTTAATTCATAACATTATAAACTTTTAATTAGGTTAATGAATAACATTGTGAATATTTAATCTAGTTCATGCATAACATAGTTACATAGAAGTTATCTATAATTACCCAATGCATCAGAGGGAGATATAGGTCCCACCATTCACATAATGAGAAGTATATATATGTGTGCCACCAGATCATAAAACATTCAACATATCATAACTCATGACATGAAATGGGTTTCATAAATTTTTAATCCTATCATAATCTATGTAAAATAGATAGGTTTCATAACTATTTCATCATAGCATAACCCATAGAAAAAGAAGTAGGTTTTACAATAATTTTATTATTGTATAACCTGTGGAAGGTAAAAGGGTTTCAAAAACATATTTTCATGATAAAACATCTTGAGAAAAAATAATAATGGTAACCTTGGATCATATCCTCAGTAAAGAATAAGTTACCTAAACGGATATCATCTTAAATGGAGAATGATTTTGAAAGATCACTTGGAACATTTCTTGAGAAAAATAACTTTTCATTGAAAATAACTTTTTAAAACTAATAATTCATAAATATTTTTAAAAAAAAATTTATTTTAAAATAAAATTAAAATATTATAAAGTCAGTTTTAAGGAAAATAATGTCCATGATGAAGAAAAAACCTATTCATGTCGTGCACATTAAAACAGATATTCATTTTATATTTTTAATAATTGCAAAGAGGGAATTATTTGGAAAATGACATGTTCATTCCATTAATTTTTTTTTTAAAAATAGTAAATAATGGGTAAAAATATTTTTGATAATTAATTTTAATATTTTTTTAAAAAAATTTGATAACATTTTTAGAAAACATGTCTTTATAATAAAAAGTGTTTTTGACGGAACAGAGAAATAAAGATGTTTTTTATTTAAACAAATTCCTGTAAAATATTGAGTATATAAATAGATTAAAATGATGGTAAAACATGTATTGTCATGAAATAAATATAGGAGAACAATATTCATGAGTTTATTGAGAGATATATCATAATATTTTATTATTAGAAGAAAAATCATAAACAATCTCGATAAATGATGTGATTGTATCATAAAACCATTACCACTTTCGTATCACTGAATCGTAATCCCCATGAAATAATAACATTAAATGAAACATATAATATAAACAGAATAAATAAATTCATGATATTATATTTCAAATGGTCTGTATATACACCTTATAAAATAATACCGTTCCATAACATAACATATTTTTTAAAGAAGGCAGATTGAGGCCAAAATCCATTATCGCTTTGGTAAAATTTGAACCATAAACCTATTGAAAGAGATTTACTCAAATGGATATGTATATAAAAATAATTTTATATTTAATAATAATTAAAAAATACATTCATGTTTAGTATACCTATCACATAAAAAAAATAGGTGGTGAATATTGCATGGGTCTCATGGGAGTTAAAATCCTGACGAAAATCCCCTACCATAAGTCTCAGCTTCCTTCATACAAGTTTGAAACTGCATTATAATAAATATATGTTTATTATAAATATATTATAGAACCATAATTATATATATCATACCATTTATGATTTTAATATGATATTTTATTGTCCTTGTATTAAAAATTCCTTGTTAAAGTCACATTTTGAGAAATAACTACTTTGTTTTTCATACAGGTTTTTATTTTTTATTTTTAATACTATTAAATTGATCATGGTTCCATAGTCGATATAATAATAATAATTTTATAATTATCATATTTATAAATCAATTATACTTTTATGAACAATCATGAAATATGATTATGAGAAATGAAGTACATTACGATCATGGAGATGGTAGGCCATATGTACGCATGAGTAATATTTCTAGTTTTAAATGATCATTATAGAAAGGAGGTAGGAATTATTTTTTATTTAAATATTGATAATAATATCATAAATATAATATTATTTTTTTAAATATACATATAAATATATTATCCATATTGTGTGGTTATGAAAAGAGAGAGTCACATCGCTATGTGAAGGTTGTAGTCCACACGTACACGAATGACATTATCATCTTTTAGTGACTAAAAAGGTATGAAATAAAATGATATATTAATATAATATTTTCATGTATATCACATATAATCATTAAATTTATCCATAATATTTTCCATTTAAATATTTAGTAATGATGAATCAAATCGATTCATGAGGCTATAACCTACCATACACACAAGCGACGTTATCATATCACCTATAGAATGGAGTGTAAAAAAGTTACATATGATATAATGAATCCATAGGTTTAATAATGTTATAAATACCATTTATTTAATATATATACAACATAATGCCCATCCTTGATAGGTGATAATGGAAAAATGAATGGAATCTGTTTACGATATAGTAGTCCTCCGTACACAAGAATGATTATTTCGTAACCCATATGATAGAATTGGGGAAATTTATAGGAAATAAACTTAACATAAAAAAATAAATACATGGAATATACTGATGTTTTTATGTAAACATGGTTTAATAATAATCAAATAAGGTTGAAAAATAAAGAAAATAAAAAACCATCATTGAAGAACGTTACCTTTCTTTGGGTAACCTCATTAGGTTTTCACCAAAAACCTTACTAGGTTGGATTTATGCACAAAATAAGGATTATAGGATCAGAATAGGGAATTTGGAAGGATAATTTGGTTGGTATTTTTGGAAAAAAGTATTTTAATGTGTGAAAAGTAGAGGATAGGGGTTGGCCTTTTACAAGTGAGGTGAGGGGAACACTTGTAATTTTTGAGAAAAGGTGTTCCCACATTTTTCACATGAAACAAGGATAAAAAATGGATTATTATTGAAAATTAGACATTATAGGGTCGAAATATTTATATATAATATATTTTATATAAGCGTTTAGGTTATTTTAACCCTTATCTTTTTAGTTTAACCCTCGATAAACCCATTTTTACTTTAACTGTAGTAAATAATTTTTACTAATTTTACTATTTATTATGGAAAAAAATTAAGTTGACCATATTAGATAATATAAAATATTCTAGTTATAAATATGGAATCCATATTTCTAAATTACATTCATATAAGTGTAAAAATTTGATATAAAATTAATCTCGTAGACCAGATTAGAAAGCATGTTTTCAAAGAAGAAATGTTTAAATGTTTACAAAGTTTTTAAATAAAAATTCAATAATAAAATGATTCCAATGAAATAAATTGTATTAATAGATATATAATTGAACTAATACTAATTTCAAACCAATTTAAATTATAATTTAACTTTATAAATAATTTAAACAAAAGGACATTTTTTAATTAAAATTCAGAATTCTTCACAATTCAACAAAAAAATAATCATTTCAGAAAATTCTCAAAAATTCCCCTTAAAATATTTTTTACATTTTTATTCAAATAATTAAATTTATTTTTTAAAATAAATTTTCAAAAAGTTACAATAATTATTTTTAAAATAAGTACACAAAAAGGTGATAATATTATTTTTTTGAAAAATTATTTCTTTAAGCAAAAAATTGGATTTATTCTTATATAATCTCAAGAAAAAACATAATATGAATGTTAAATAGTTGATTGAATATATACGATATTAATTTCATTAAAATAATTCACCAAAAGTGCTATTATTAATTTATTTAGGTAAAACATTTTTGTTTGAAAAAATTAATTTTTTCAGAGAAACGTCCCCTTTATTTTCAAATAGTTTTTTTATTTTTATTTAATTGGTTATCCAAGAATTAATTCTATCTACTTGTTTAAATAATAAATTTTCATAAATCAGTTAATCTTATTTATATCTACCATTCCAAAATCTAGGTGATAACTATCATTTAATAATATTTAAATAATATGATATGTTTTGTTTAAACTCAAGGATGTGTGTAACGTAAGATAAAATTAGTTTTATGTATAACACAAAATATCAAAAAGTTAGAATTAATTTTAAAAAAATATTTAAAAAAATATCAGGGTATTAAAAACTAGATGACCATGGGATCTTCATTCAACTGGGTATCAATCACACTGATGATTTATGTGATCTTTCCTTCCACATTGATGGAAAACCATAGATCTTCCCATGCATCTACTTTTAAATCCCACTAAACTATTTAGAACCCTTAATGTGTTTCTTCCTACTACAATAAAAACTAGTAACCTATCTTAGTGTTGAGATACAGTTCGTAGTGCCTTCAATATCCCTAAAATTACAACCCGAGATAAGGGCTTAACTCAAAATCTCAAAGATGATATCCAGTTGAAAGTTGATCACATGTGATCAGATTTCATACATGATCCCATCATCAAAGAGTCTCACCATGGAAAAATCATCACTGGAGAATGTCAGTGAAAAAAATTGGAGATCGGTGAAATGATATGAATATTTAATAATAGAAATGTTACCCTAATCTAGGTTCATAAACTCCCAATCCTGATTATCTCACAATGACTACAGGATGAAATAAACATATAAATTGGATTTGAAATCCCTCCAAACCTTTATTTGATACTAATCTACTTGTGTAATAACAATCCAAAAATGATTTGCGGAACCAAAAAAAATATAAGTGGTGATCTTGAACCTCTTTTATGAAAGAACCTCTAGATACTGGAAGATAGATAGAATGGAATATTTCCATGACCCAATAGCCAGGGGTCCACCATCCCACAAGGACGTGGGTGAGTGATGCTACTAGAATTTCATCATCAACTCTGACATAGTCAATACTAGTCATAGGTCTCCCTCCATGGACAATACCAACCATAAGTAATCCCCCTAAATATGAGCACTAATACCTAGTCCAAGTGTAGCAGGTAGTACTATAGTGGGTTCCATAAGTGGCACTGGTGGGGGTCAAGTCCCACCACCTTAGGACCAGGTTTTTTGCCACATTACTAGAGATCGAACTAAGGATTTCATGGTGACCAATTTATAAAATTACAAGTTCATGACTCAAATATGATACAAATGTATAAAAGATGAAAAATGGAGTAGAATAGGCTAAAGGGATCACTACCAAGGTACACCCTCTAAACTACCCAAATCTAATGTTAGTGTTTCTATACTTCCAAAATTTTTAATCAAAGTGGTTCCATTAAATGGATTATAAATTACATGTTATAGATGAAAATTCCTATTAAGTTTTAATTATAATCCCCATTTAAGGAAAACTCTTTCAGGTATGATTCAAAATTTATAAAACTATTAGATTAGATGAATTTAAATTCCCTTATTATAAGGAAATAATTTTTATAAGCTATAATTTGAAATCAATGTAACTTAGAACAAGTGCATTACACCCGGTCTCGAGATGGAATAATCCATATACTATAAATTTATTAGATGTATAACCATTACCAATTTATAGAGGAATGAGTTTTATAAATTATAATTAGAATCCATGAAATCACAACCAAGGTTTTATATCATATAACCAAGGGTACACAACTTCGATTAGGACTAAATTGGACAATTAAGATGAAACCTTCATTATATGAACGAAACAACCACATAGGTTAATGCATACACATTATGTGACCAATTCCCCTTTCCTATAGAGGATGTCATATTCATAGGTATATATAAAAATCAAGGCATATACAATAATCATAGAAAATACAGGAAATGTAAACATTGATACACCCCTATATTGAATGTAGTATGCTTGAAATGTGAATCCCTAACTTCTTATGATGATGGATTTAATAATGATCCATTTACATTTTGGACTATGTGAGAAAAATCCATAAAACATAGAAACAAAAGACATATGTTTCACCCAGCGGTGAAAATAACAGAATAGAAACATGTGCAACAAAACAACATGTGGTACCATACCTATAAATAAGGATATCCTCTATACATGGGACAACTATATATAGACATAGGCTCATTAAAAAAATTCAAAAACTTCATAGTCTCTTATCTACCATCCCAAAATGGTAAGGCAAGGAAATTAAATCCTTTGGTAATGATTTTTGATGTCTTGAGATCGGTTCAATAATATGTAACCTGACCCAATGGCCTCATAGCCTCATGCATGAATCCCTATATGCTAGAGACTGTGGACTAGAAGTGAGGTTTTTTAGTTGTATAGTAGGGAGACAATACACTCATTATTGGAGTGAAATGTAGTGGTGATAACAAGTAAATAAACAAAAGAAGTAGTAATGGTGAAGTATCAGAATAAAAACATTATATAGATAAAATAGTTGATAGATAATTCACTAATAAGAACAATATTCTATATCATATACAAAATGATAATGATGCCATGATTATTTACAAAAAGGAAAACATGCATACTTGGAATATGGATTACAATAGAATAATTATTAACAAAGTAAACAAAAAGGCCAAAATATATCTCATAAGAAACCTTAGTATGGTCTCAATTATCTTCTACCAAACTCTCATCCTAATAGATAATAAAATATCCATTTGTCTAAATCTATAACCATGTAATCTCCCCAAGTACCAATGGAAAGTTGGATAGGTTGTGAGTAAAAATCAGTAGTCCACCATTGATAATTTCTATAACTAATGAATTATTTTAATACATATTGTAATAGTGTATAGGTATATCAAATATAAATAAGTAATTTAAAATGAACCATGTCGGCTCAGGGTCCTCATGGAACACCTGACTGACCATACCTGCTTCAAAATGGTCTGAGTGTATCTTAGTATGTGATCATTTATTCATTTAAAAACTAAGGAATATAATATAGGTTATCATGAAATTATAATAATAGTGATATAGGATCTAAGGAGAAACTAAGGTATCCTTAACCATATATGGTTGAGAAAACTCACTACAATTAACCATGCAACATAGAAATAGGGGTATAAGTGAAATCCATGGGGTTCGCCATTGGTATTCCTCTAGAAATGTCTCTAACCACCTCTATGTAACATGTCCAATATAATCATGTGATAAAAAAGAATATATTCAAATTTGATAATATAAGGCATTTTGTGTTCGAGGACATCAATTTGAATAGAAGGAGATAATAAAAATAATTATAAATCTAGAGTATATGAGTGTATTATTCGAGCTACACCAAGAAATATATTTATATTATACATTGATCGAACCCCAATGTGGTATCTCACTTGGTGTCCATATCAATCAATTAGGGTGTAGTCCTCTGACTACACTATGTATTCTATTAGGAATCCAAGGCTGGCTCAAGTCAATCAACTTTATTAAAGTAAAATATAGGTCTATAATCAATAGGCATTATACAATTAAAAAGTAAACATAGGAAATAAAGTATCTATTATAGTTACTATACATTAAACTATATTACATATATCCACTCCCTTAGGATTAAAAAATAATGGCCAAGTGGAGGATACATCCCATTTTAGAATTCAATTAATTCAATTATTCAATAATTCACCATGGGAAAATCAAAACAACCATCAAACATGGGTTAGTCATAAGGGAATAATGAATTGATTCATTTTATCTAATTGGAATTTAAATTATTTCCATTTAATTGTCCCATTTTCAATTGATAAAAAAATTCACCTCAAAATGTGGTTTTATTATTAAATAAAAACGTAGTTGTCATGGTATTTAACGAACATACCCTAAGGGGGTGGTTTGAGTATGGGTATTTAACCTCTAATGATATTAAATAGAGTCATCTGGGAGCATGTACATTAATTCTAGACATTTAATCGATAACACCTTACATTTTAGAAGTAATTCATGGGATTTCCAACTTACAGTATAATTCCAACAATCTATAGACAAATGCGACTAGAGGGAAAAATCATAGTGCACCTAATTTATCATGGTAGTAGACTCCCAATCCAATATCAACCTCTAATTCAGGTTAAAATGGGGTAAAATATAGAAACTAGTAAAGTTACTTAAAATAGGGAATATTATCTTTCATGAAGATAGATTCAATAATTGTGAGAGAAATAGAGAAAAGAATATAATAGACTCATAAACATACTAAGAGAGATCCAACATGAAGAATTATTCTTGAATCTAAGTTCAGATAGAATAGATTTTTTAAAACCTAGTAGAATAAATTCGAGTACTCTTAAGAATATGGGTTACTTTATGTTTGAGTGAATGAAAATAGAATAGGAATGGTTAAGGGATTGAGGTAAAAAAGTAATTTTCAACCTTTTTAAAGTAGGGCATAGTTTGGCCGCATGGTTATCCAAACATTACACCAAACTTCTAGCTCCAATTTTTCCTGATACACACCTCGCATGATCCATGGTTATTGTTAGGAAAATAATGTGATGACCAATAATTTAGTACTATCCAAATTCCACACTCCTATACATCATTAAGTGCACAATTAGTCAAACCTTGTGCACATCATGTTCTTTACCATGAAACTTACTATAGGCTATATATGGTCATGAAACCCTTCTTTCATGGTTAAAATAATTGCATGGAACCCCTTATATACCATTTATTTGACATGAATAGTTATCTCTAACCATGTGCCTCACTTGTTTCTTCAAAAACCTATACTCTGTGCCCCAAACCAAGCAGGAACGCTCCCAAGGATTCCATGGCTTCTTTAGGCACTTCTATTTAGGTAAAAAGAAAGGTCTAGACTAAATTTTAAAAGGATCCAAACCTCAAGGAAAACCATGTTAATACATATAGAATATTCTAATCATCATAAAAATTTCATTAACAAATGTTCTTTATAATTTTAATAGAACAAAGTTTATACAATTTAATATATTATTAAAAATAAATTCAAATTAATAAATGTGTCTCAGTGTGATTTTTTGTGTGTGTGGTTAAATTAATGTAACGCCCCGACCCTAGTTACCTAGAGTCGGTGCATTATTACATAACATTGGCATGATCACAAGAAAGATCAAATCTCGAAAGACCGATTGGTTTAGTAGCCTTGGAAACCCTAGATATATTCATAAAGTTTTACCTTACATCATAAAGTGAAAAACTACTACAAAAACATATTTTCTCCATAGTCCACACTATTATCCCCTCATAATATCCCTGCAGGTCATTCAAAATTTACTTCTTCACATCCTGGGAAAAATAAAACATAGAAAAGGGGTGAGCTCAAATGCCCAGTAAGGATAACAATATAGCAGAAACTTTCATAAATAAGAATAAACATTTAAGGCAGTGTATAAATAAAACAAAATCCTTTTAAACTTAAACTTCAACATAGTATGAAAAAAATAAAATGAAATAATTCCATTTACTTATTCACATGGATATTCTACTAATCGAATAATCACATGTAATATCAATAACCACTTTCATAATGATGGAATGCATAATGCCAGACTATCATAACCACATATCCAAGGCCTCGTGCCAAGAATACAAATAATATTTTATCAAGGCCTTATGCCAAGACACTATTTTGTCTCATGAGACCTATCGATTCATTGAGGAGCTATAGCGGGCTCCACCCGTCACATATTAAGTCTAATGCATTCCCATATGAAAAGGTTTAAACATAACATAAAAATTCGTATTAAAACTAGCATACGAAATGTAAATACTTCATCCATAAACTATGAATGGTATAAAAATAACACATCCATAGTCAAACATATAAAAAAACCTTCAATACAATACATAAGTTTTGTATCATAACAAATCAACTTCAAATAAGCATAAAATCCATCAAATGATGTTGACATAGATGAAATCAAAACTCTTTTTAGAGAAATATCTCTTTATATTTTGAAATCATTTAAGAGCCATATATTTATAAAATAAAACATTTTCTTTGAAAATATTCTTATAATCTTGTAAGGGAAGCTTCGACGATTTTATAACGGCGAAAAATAGCCGTACCAGCCGTATAAGTTAAAAAAATATTCTTACCTTAATTCTGTCGAAAAGGTTAAAAAGGACCTTGTTTGGAAAACGACGAAAAGATTCCTTTATAACCCTCTTATAAAAAGTAAAACAAGGGTATACATGAATTCAACCCATATTCTAGTAAATAGTAAAAATGTTTTTAAATTAATTTTTAAGAAACATGGATGTGGATGATAAAGAGATCCCAGTAGATTATTACGTATAAACAACCTCGGATAATGAAGAGATTGCGAAATAAACCCTTACCTTTTACTTTTCCTTGGTTAGGGGTAGGTTAACCTCCTATATAATGGTGAAATAATTGTTATTAAATTATACAATAATCATATACATTAATATGATATCATATATGATCTTTTAACATTGATTTGTTAATAATATCTTAGTATTATCGTTGTTTTGGGTGTTAACTTAAACGTTTTCTTTTATATGTTTTGTTACGTAAGTCATGTTTGTCATGGATAGGTTATATCTTAATCATATACAGAATGATATCAAGTCCTTAGATACTATTATTAATCATCAAATGAGAATTAGACTTGAATGGATACGATGGAGAATGAATCTCATCGCATTCGTGGAGACGGTAGTCCGTACGTACGCACGAGCGACAATATCATTATTTTGATATTAAAATAATATATAATTGGATATTATATCATATATAAAGAATAATTATAATGTTAAATTAATTATTTACATGAATTACACATCATTATTATACCCATCCAAATAATAATTTATTGAATAACAATTACACTACGACGTGGAGACGGTAAGCCGTACGTATGCACGTATGGTGACATGTTATTCAAAGGATGGATAAAATACTGAACATGGTTGTACCATATTTATAATAACATCATAGTATATATAATATACTGGATTTATTATTTTATAATGGTAATAACAAAGAAAGAACAAGTGGAAGAAGAAAGGAACTTGAAAAAGGGTGGTGAAATCATTACCTCTTCTTTGGGTTCTTCCTTTTTATTTAATCAAAAGGGATCCTTAAGTTGGCTGACTGACTAAAGGAAGACATCTAGGATGAAGTGTGGGAAGTTTATAGAGTATTTGGGCAGAGGTGGGCCGAACCAAAAGGCTTTGAAGGTGTGAGTTAATGAGAAGGGAGAGTTCCCTTTTATAAGAGGGGTGAGGGGCACCTTTGGAAAAGATAGAAATATTATTTTATAATAAATTCATATTAGGTTTATAATGGCTCAAAAGTGGATTATTTAAAGGTTAAGGTGGGTATAGGTCTAAAAACACTCAACCAATAGAATTTAGACAGGTTTGGGTTACTATATTAACCTTATCATTAAGTATTAACTCTTAGTTAATTAGTTTCAATTTTACAATGTCTCTTTGTATTTTTATATTATATGGTTAATAAACTTACTATATACATCCAAGAGACCCCCAAGTGGTCCATTAATGATACAACTATCATTATATAAGTCTCTTGGCCGAAACTTAGATTTTTAGGAATTTAATATCACTTAATAATATACAATTGTTTGAAAAACTCTTTTATGTCATTTTTGACACTATTCAATAATTGATTTTTGTAAAAATCATAATAGAATGATTACTTCTAAAAAAGTTAATTAAGTCAATCCTAACATGTCATATTAACCTATAAAATTAGTTTAATTCCTAAAAAGTCTCAAATTATATTTATTTGGGTATTTATAATATCAATTATTTTAAATTTTCACTATTATGGTAATTACTGCATCATCATTGTGTCATAAATAAATTAAATTATTTAATGTCTAAAAATTATAAATAAAATATAATTATGCAGGAAATCGTTTTATCTTTCTAATTAATATTTATAGTTGAAAATCTAACATATATAACCCTTTGTAAAAATTGTTTTCCTAAAAGATATATGCTTTTGTCATTTTTGTATTTATTTTAACTTAATTAAAATAAAGTGCCCCTATCACTTACAAGTGGCACCATGGGGTCCCAAAATTGACACAAAGATGACCATGGTCGAAGATGTATCAACAAATAAGGTTAGGACATGTTTTAGGGTAATTTTTTATTATTATAATATTATTTTTTAACCATTATTTATCGGATTTACCCTTTAACCATGGTAAATAAAATATTTACCGAATTAATTATTCAAAATGTCTAAAAATAAAAGTTACCTATTTACACAATTTGAACATCCTGATTCCAAATATGGAATCTATTTTTCAAAATTCAAATCACATAAGTGGAAGACATTAATTTAAAATTAATTCCCGCTGTCAAAACAAAAAGCGTGTTTTTAAGATAGAATAACTATCAAAAGATTGATACTTGTTTATGTTCGGTTTAATTGTGAAATTTTGTCCAATGACCAAAATTTTATTAAATGGTAAAATTATATTCTAAATATACTTTAAAACCACTAAAATTCATAATTTATCACTATTAATTATTTTGATTAAAAAGGGTTTTTTAATTAAAATTTAGCAATTTTCACTATTCATCAAAATGTTAAAGTTATCCGAAAATTACCAAAATTTCACCTTAGGCTAAATTAGATACTCCGAATCCAAAAATGAAGTCCATTTTGAGAGATAAATTTTTTATAATTTCAAAAATTAGGTATTAATATTTATAACGGCTAGTTTGATTTGTTGTGGTGTGTGTTAGAACTCGATGTTGCATACAACACACACTATTGTATTATTCAAAGAGAAATGTACCGTAGAAGCCTGGGGTGTTACATTCTCCCCTCCTTCAAATAATTTCATCCTCGAAATTTCTAGAATACTACCACATGAAAATACTCGGGTGGTTCTTCATCATAAGTTCCTCGGGTTCCCACATTGCTTCTTCCATCTTATGGTTTCTCCACAAAACTTTTACCAGACGCATCATCCATTTTCTCAGTACTTGTTCTCTCGTATCAAGAATCCTGATGGGCTCTGAACAATAAGACAGATCGGGTTCCAATTCTAATTCCTCATAGGTGAGTACATGCGTTGGGTCAGGCATGTATTTTCTCAATAGAGATACGTGGAACACATCGTGAACTTTAGAGAGACTTGGTGGCATTTCCAAACGATAATCTACAGCCCCAATTCGTTCTAGAATTTCGAAAGGTCCGATGTACCTGGGACTCAATTTACCTTTCTTACCAAAACGTATGACTCCCTTCCATGGAGATACCTTCAGGAAAACATGATCACTGACTTGAAATTCCAAACCCTTCCTTCGATTGTCGGCATAGCTCTTCTACCTACTTTGAGATGATTTGATATGGTTTTGGATTACCTTCACCTTTTCCATCGTTTCCTCCACCAGTTCTGGTCCTACAAGTTTTCTTTCACCAACGTCATCCCAACAGGTTTGTGTGCGACATCTCTTTCCGTATAACGCTTCATATAGTGCCATCTGAATACTCAAATGGAAGCTATTGTTATAGGAAAATTCTACCAAAGGTAAATATTGATCCCACATAACCTGAAAGTCAAGTGAGCAAGATCTCAACATGTCTTATAAGGTTTGAATAGTCCGTTCTGATTGTCTGTCTGTCTGAGGGTGGTAGGCAGTGCTCAAATGAAGTTCAGTATTGAGGGATTTCTAAAGACTCTTCCAGAATCTTGAAGTAAAACGAGGATCACAATCAGAAACAATCGATAGGGGTAATACACGAAGTCTCACAACTTCATTAATATATAGTCTTGCTAGACATTCCAGTGGTAGATCTTCTCTTATAGCAAGAAAAGGTGCTGACTTGGTAAGACGATCAACAATAACCCATATTTCATCGTTCCTTCTTGGAGTCTTTGGTAGCCCCATGACAAAGTCCATCGTAATATTGTCCCATTTCCACTCTGGTATGGGAAGAGGTTGCATGACTCCTCCAGGTTGTTGCCTTCCAGCTTTCACTTGTTGAAAAACCATACGTCTTGACACAAAATCAGCAATCTCCCTCTTCATGTTTTCCCACCAAAAATGTTCCTTCAAATCTCTAAACATTTTGGTGCTCCCAGGGTGTATAGAGAAATTGGAACTATGAGCATATTCCACCAATTCCCTTTTTAGATCAGGTATATCAGGAACACAAAGCCTCTTCCCGAATTTCAAAATGACTTCTTCATACACAGAGTCTCTCAATCTCCCATCATTCACAGCTTTAATCTTCTTTTTAAATTCTTCATCATCGGTCTGAGAACTCTTAATCCTTTCTAGTAAAGATGTTTTGGCAACCATTTGAAAAATCATTGATGTTTTACCTTCCCTGGTTATTCCCATGTCCATCTTCACTAGATCCATGAAAATTGGATCCCTTTCAATTATCATATTGTTCAAAACTCCATGATATTTTCTGCTCAAAGCATCTTCCTACTTGTTTTCTTTCCCCAGGTGGTAGTGTATCATACAATTATAATACTTGAGTAATTCAAGCCATCTCCTTTGCCTCATGTTGAGTTCTTTTTGTGAGAAAATATACTTCAAACTCTTGTGATCAGTATAAATCTCACATTTTTCACCATAGAGGTAGTGCCTCCGTATCTTCAATGAAAAGATCACAGTTGCTAACTCAAGATCATGAGTATGATAGTTTTTCTCATGAATTTTTAACTGTCGTGATGCATAGGCAATAACCCTATCATTCTGCATAAGGACACAACCAAGTCCTTTCTTCGATGCATCACTATAAATAACGAACCCATAATTCCCCGATGGTAGAGTCAATATAGGAGCATTGACTAATCTTCTCTTTAGTTCTTCGAAACATTCTTCACAATCTTTTGTCCAAAAAAATTTAACCCCTTTACGTGTGAGCTTCGTTAATGGGTTAGCCAATCGGGCAAAATTCTGGACGAAATGTCGATAATAACCTACCAAACCAATAAAACTACGTACCTCAATTATACTCGTAGGTGCTGGCCATTCTTGAATTTCCTTGGTCTTAGAAGGATCAAAAGAGATTCCATCTTTAGAGACAATATGGCCAAGAAAAGAAATCTCCTGAAGCCAGAATTCACACTTGCTAAACTTCCCATATAATTCATGTCTTCTCAGAGTCTTCAGGATAATGCGCAAGTGATTTTCATGATCTTCATAGCTTTTGGAGTATACCAAGATATCATCAATAAATACCACCACAAATTCATAGAGATATTCCTTGAAAACTCTATTCATCAGATCCATGAATACAGAGGGTGAATTTGTCAATCCAAAAGGCATTATAGTAAACTCGTAATGCCCGTACCTGGTTAGAAATGCTGTCTTCGGAATGTCTTCCATATTTACACACAACTGATGGTATCCAGATCGAAGGTCAATCTTTGAAAAGTATTGAGCTCCATGCATTTGGTCAAATAAATCATCAATGCGAGGTATGGGATACTTGTTCTTTATTGTTATAGCATTGATCTCCCTATAGTCAATACATAACCTCATAGATCCATCTTTCTTTTTAACAAAAAGAACAGGGGCTCCCCATGGAGAAACACTAGGGGGAATAAATATTTTATTACTCAATTCGTCTAGTTGTTTCTTTAGTTCGACTAATTCTACAGTGGACATTCTATAAGGGGTCTTCGATATAGGCCTTGATCCAGGAATTAAATCAATGGAAAAATCAACTTCTCATTCTGGAGGATGTCCAGATAAATCTTCCGGAAATACATCTACATATTCTTTCACAAAAGGTACATCCTCTATTTGAACATTCCTTTCCTCACCCACAATCATTTCATTCTCTTGCTCCCCAATAATTGAATTTAGTTGAGCTACTGGTGGTGGATCTAGATAAGAATTAGGTGGTGATGATTCTTCTCTAAAGATAAGGTGTTCCTTATCATCATCATCAAAAATCATAACCTCCTTCTTCTTACAATAAATCTTCACATCATAATCCGAAATCCAATCCATACCAAGGATTATATCAAACTCAATCACAGGTATGGCGATGAGATCAGTGGAAAAAGAACATTTATGTGCTCTAATGGAGACTGATTCACAAAACTTTGTTGCAATGATACTTCCCTTAGGAGTTTTAACTGACAACTCCCTTGTTAAATCAAATTGGAAATATCTAATTTTCTTAGAAAACTAGGAAGATATGAAACAATGCGATGATCTAGAATCAAATAATGCATTTGATAAACTTGAGGAAACCATTAAATTACCTGCCACCACGTCTTTTGGAGCTTCTACCTCAGCAGTAGTGATAACAAAAGCTTGGCCTTGATCCCTTGGCCTTTTCTGAGGTAAGTTCCCCTGATGATTAGGACATTCATTAGCATAATGTCCCATATCCCTGCAATTGTAGCACTGAAAATTGGTAGCTTCCTTCTTCCCTTTGCAATCACGAGCTTGGTGGCCTTTTTCACCACATTTGTAACAGACACCCATTCCCTTCAAGCAAGTACCAGGGTGTTTCTTCCCATATTTACCACAAGATGGATATTCAACCTTTCCCTTCTTCCCCTTATTTCTATTCCTAGATTGATCAGCAGATCTCTTCTTCCCTTTCTTTTCTTTAAAGTCATAAGACTTAGAGAATTCCTTTTCTGTTTTGATAGCACATGAGATAATGTCTTCGTACGATGAGAAGGATTGTGAGACTAATGCTCGATGGAGAAATGGTTTTAAACCATCAATGAAACAATCAATCTTACTTCTTGGGTTACATATATAATCTCCAACATACCTTGCTAACCTTGTAACGTTAGCCTCATACTTTGCAACATTCTCATCCTCCTTTTGTCTCAGACTCAGAAATTGCCTTTCCATATCTGCTCGATGGTCACGAGGAAAGTATTTTTCTAAAAACATATATTTTAAATCCATCCATTCCATATTTGATACATCATCATATTCCTTCATGTTTTGAATCAATGACCACCGTTGATCAACATCTCCAGTGAGGCGATAATATACCATGATAACTTTTTCCCTTTCACTACTCCCCAAATCCTAAAATATTTTCTCTAGGGAATTTATCCATTTCTCAGCTACTAAGGGATTTTTACTCCCATTGAATGTTGGTGGTTGTTGCCTCATGAATCGATCTAACATTGATCCTCCACACTGCGGATTAGGGTCCTCCATACAGGTAAGGTTATTATTCATAACCTGAGTGAGTTGTCCCAATATGGTGATTAGTTGATCGGCACCAGTTGCATCACCAACTCCACTATAATTATCTTGAGAAGGAGGGAAATCCCTACATGGAGTGAGTGCATTGATATGGTTTCCATTTCTTCCACTAGGTGCCATTTCTAAACAATGGCATAAACTAGATCAGTTTATGAATCAAAATACATAATTTTATACTCATAAAACACTTAACATAAATTGAACTATTTATGGATATAATCCATAATCATAAAAATGTTTTCTTTGAGGAAGTATATACTCATAAACCCTTCATAATGATTTTTAAAGAAAATGAGAGTTATCCTAAGCATATCCCCGGGGAGTGTCGTAACCAAGAGTGCAACAAGGCCCATTGTTGTGCACCAGTTCCCGTTCGAGTCTAGCTAAAAGCGGTGTTTTCGGGTTTTACCCCTAGGTACATCTGTGCCAGAGCTGCCTCTACCTGCTCGTATCCAGACTAGGATGTATTGCTCGGAAAACTCACAAAATCTCTACAATACCAAAATTCTAGGAAGTTCTTCTATACTAATCCTCAAATTCCATCATAGGTCTATGTGCTCTAATCAGAGTTTATCTAAATCTAGTTTCTATGGTTTGTACTAAAATTCCTCTGATACCAACTATAACGCCTCGACCCTAGTTACCTAGATTCAGTGCATTATTACATAACATTGGAATGATCACAAGAAAGATCAAATCTCGAAAGACCGATTGGTTTAGTAGGCTTGGAAACCCAAGATATATTCATAAAGTTTTACATTACATCATAAAGTGAAAAACTACTACAAAAACATATTGTCTCCATAGTCCACACTATTATCCCCTCATAATATCCCTACAGGTCATTAAAAATTTACTTCTTCACATCCTGGGAAAAATAAAACATAGAAAAGGGGTGAGCTCAAATGCCCAGTAAGGATAACAATATAGCAGAAACTTTGATAAATAAGAATAAACATTTAAGGCAGTGTATAACTAAAACAAAAGCCTTTTAAACTTGAACTTCAACATAGTATGACAAAAATAATATGAAATAATTCCATTTACTTATTCACATGGATATTCTACTAATCGAATAATCACATGCAATATCAATAACCACTTTCATAATGATGGAATGCATAATGCCAGTCTATCATAACCACATAGCCAAGGCCTCATTCCAAGACTACAAATAATATTTTGTCAAGGCCTTGTGCCAAGATACTAGTTTGTCTCATGAGACCTACCGATGCATCGAGGAGCTATAGCGGGCTCCACCCGTCACATATTAAGTCCAATGCATTCCCATATGAAAAGGTTTAAACATAACATAAACATTCGTATTAAAACTAGAATACGAAATGTAAATACTTCATCCATAAACTATGAATGGTATAAAAATAACACATCCACAGTCAAATATATCACAAAACCTTCAATACAATACAGAAATTTTGTATCATAATAAATCAACTTCAAATAAGCATAAAATCCATCAAAGGATGTTGACATAGATGAAATCAAAACTCTTTTTAGAGAAATATCTCTTTATATTTTGAAATCATTTAAGAGCCATATATTTATAAAATAAAACAGTTTCTTTGAAAATATTCTTATAATATTGTAAGGTAAGCTTCGACGATTTTATAACGGCGGAAAATAGCCGTACCTTCCGTATAAGTTAAAAAAAACATTCTTACCTTAATTCTGTCGAAAAGGTTAAAAAGGACCCTATTTGGAAAACGACAGAAAGATTCCTGTATAAACCTCTTATAAAAAGTAAAACAGGGTTATACATGACTTTAACCCATATTCTAGTAAATATTAAAAATGTTTTGAAATTAATTTTTAAGAAACATGGATGTGGATGATAAAGAGATCCCAGTAGATTATTACGTATAAACAACCTCAGATAATGAAGAGATTGCAAAATACACCCTTAACTTGTAACTTTTCTTTGGTTGGGGGTAGGTTAAACTCCTGTATAATGGTGAAATAATTGTTATTAAATTATACAATAATCATATTCAATAATATGATATCATATATGATCTTTTAACATTGATTTTTTAATAATATCTTAGTATTATCGTTGTTTTGGGTGTTAACTTACTCGTTTTCTTTTATATGTTTTGTTACGTAAGTCGTGTTTGTCATGGATAGGTTGTATCTTAATCATATCCAGAATAATTTCAAGTCCTTAGATACTATTATTAATCATCAAATGATAATTAGACTTGAATGGATACGATGGAGAATGAATCTCATCGCGTTCGTGGAGACGGTAGTCCGTTCGTACGGACGAGCGACAATATCATTCTTTTGATATTAAAATAATATATAATTGGATAGTATATCATATATACAGAATAATTATCATGTTACATTAATTATTTACATGAATTCAACATCATTATTATACCCATCCAAATAATAATTTATTGAATAACAATTACACCACGACGTGGAGACGGTAAGCCGTACGTACGCACGTATGGTGACATGTTATTCAAAGGATGTATAGAATACTGAATATGGTTGTAACATATTTATAATAACATAAAAGTATATATAATATATTGGAGTTATTATTTTAGAATGGCAATAACAAAGAAAGAACAAGTGGAAGAAGAAAGGAACTTGAAAAAGGTTGGTGAAATCATTACATCTTCTTTGGGTTCTTCCTTTTGATTTAATCAAAAGCGCTCGTTAAGATGGCTTTCTGACTAAATGAAGGCCTCTAGGATGAAGTGAGGGAAGTTGAGAGAGTATTTGGGCAGAGTTTTTCCGAACCAAAAGGCTTTTAAGGTGTGAGTTAATGAGAAGGGAGAGTGCCCTTTTATAAGAGGGGTGAGGGGCACCTTTGGAAAAGCTAGAAATATTATTTTATAATAAATTAATATTTGGTTTATAATGGCTTCAAAGTGGATTATTTAAAGGTTAAGATGGGGATAGGTCGCAAACCACTAAACCTATAGAATTTAGACAGGTTTGGGTTACTATATTAACCTTATCATTAAGTATTAACTCTTCGTTAATTAGTTTCACTTTTACAATGTCTCTTTGTAGTTTTATATTATATGGTTAATAAACTTACTATATACATCCAACAGACCCCAAAGTGGTCCATTAATGATACAAATATCATGATATAAGTCTCTTGGCCGAACCATAGATTTTTAGGAATTTAATACCAATTAATAATATACTATTTGTTTTAAAAACTGTTTATGTCAATTTTGACACTAATCAATAATTGATTTTTGTAAAAATCATAACAGAATGATTACTTCGAAAAAAGTTAATTTAGTCAATACTAACATGTCATATTAACCTAGAAAATTAGTGTAATTCATAAAAAGTCTCAAATTATATTTATTTGGGTATTTATAATATCAATTATTTTAATTTTTCACTATTATGGTAATTACTGCATCATCATTGTGTCAGAAATAAATTAAATTATTTAATGTCTAAAAATTATAAAAAAATATCTTTATGTAGGAAATATTTTTATATTTCTAATTAATATTTATAGTTGAAAATTTAACATATATATCCCTTTGTAAAAATTGTTTTTCTAAAAGATATATGCTTTTGTCATTTTGTATTTATTTTAACTTAATTAAAATAAAGTGTCCCTATCTCTTACAAGTGGCACCATGGGGTCCCAAAATAGACCCAAAGATGACCAAGGTCGAACATGCATCAACCAATAAGGTTAGGACACGTTTTAAGGTAATTTTTTATTATTATAATATTATTTTTTAACCCTTATTTACCGGATTTACCCTTTAACTATGGTAAATAAAATATTTACCAAAGTAATTATTCAAAATGTCTAAAAATAAAAGTTACCTATTTACACAATTTTAACATCCTGATTCCAAATATGGAATCCATTTTTCCAAATTCAAAACACCGAAGTGGCAGAAATTAATTTAAAATTAATTTCCGCTGTCAAAACAAAAAGTGTGTTTTTAAGATATAATAACTATCAAAAGATTGATACTTGTTTATGTTCGGTTTAATTTTAAAATTATGTCCAATGACAAACATTGTATTAAATGGTAAAAATATTTTCTAAATATACTTTAAAACCACTAAAATTCATATTTTATCACTATTAATTATTTTGATTAAAAAGGTTTTTTTAAATTAAAATTTAGTAATTTTCACTATTCATCAAAATATTAAAGTGATCCGAAAAGTACCAAAATTTCACCTTAGGCTAAATTCGATACTCTGAATCCAAAAATGAAGTCCATTTTGAGAGATAAAATTTTTAAAATTTCAAAAAGTAGGTATTATAATTTATAACGGCTAGTTTGATTGGTTGTGGTGTGTGTTAGAACTCGATGTTGCGTACAACACATGCTATTGAATTATTCAAAGAGAAACGTACCGTAGAAGCTTGGGGTGTTACAATTAATATGGTCTATTTATTAATATTATTATTAATATAATATCTAAATATTATTTATAAATTAATTTTCATATTAGAAATATTATATTTACCCATTAGATGGATTTATATTACTATCCATGTAAGGCAGTGATGAAAAAATGATATGAGTTGTTCATGGATGCGGTTGTCTTCACATACACATGGGTGATGTTCTCTAATATCAGTGGATAGATGATATGGAAGGTAATTAATGATTTATATTTAAATAATCATAATTATCAAATAGATATCATATTTTATCATTAAATCTATATTTAGGATTAGTAATGTAAGGCAATGATGAAAAATGAAATACATCACTTCATAGAGGAGGTAATGGAATGTATGAAAAAGTGGCATTTTTATTTTATACTGGATGGATGGAAAGATGAAAATAGTTTTTACACAAACTTAAATTCATTTAATTATACTAATGATATGAATTTAATTATATTTGGATGGTTATAGAATATTTGGAGGAGGTGGAAGAAGGAAGAAAACATGAATGAACTAGGTTGACCTGATTAAATCTTCCACGAATATCCATCATTGGATCTCTCCTAATGAATTTTTAAATTGATATTAAGGTGTGATAAAATAATTTAATAATTGACTAAGGATGTTGAGAAGTTATTTAGGTAGTTCTTGGTGAATCTAAGTTTCTCATAGTGTTAGGAGAAGTGTAGGGGTGGAATGATTTTTTTATGTTAGGGACGTAGAAAAAATGTAAATACTTATATCTTTAAAATAAATTAATTTCATTTTCAAGTGAATTTGGAACCAAATATGAAATATTTTTTATGATAATGTAAGTCAGTGTTGAAATACACTAATTAATTCATACAAGGACATGTGTAATTGATAATTTTGGCCTTCTCTAATCAGTTAACTACCATCTTATCCCCTTTAACTTTTATTGTGATGAAAAAAATTTACAATGAAAATATATTTATAGGTAAAATAATTATGTTAAACTCATTACCTAATGTTGATTATAATAATTCCAAATTTTAAATTCATTTTAGTGAATAAAATTTCTAATTGTGATAAAAATTAACTTCAATGTACGTACGAATTACATAATAAAAACAATATTTTTACTATTCACTAACAAATAAATGTCTCTAGAAAAAATTATAGAAGATCACTGTAAAATAATTTTCATATTATTAATTTAATGATGTAGTAAATTTTATCAAATTTAAACTCTAAAGATGATAAATTTTTTTATAATAATGAATAATGTGGACAAAAAATTTCCCAAATAATATCTTTAAATATAAAATGTTAAAAAGAAATCATTAATATGAAAATAAAAATTTATTCCAGTAATAATTTTGTTTTCATATCATACTATGTCCTATTTAAAACCACCATAAAAACTCCACATAAGATCCATGTTTATTATATGCTATGAAGGCAGTTGTGTGTGGTGGTTCTACAAGAATGTATATCATAGTGATTTACATGAGCAAGAACTTATACACTATATGGATTCACTCAATCCATATATATTAAATTTCATATTGGGATTGGTCAAGCGAAAAACATTTTTATGTTACCTGTTTTCCCCAAATATACAAATTAACTTCATAAGGAATACACATACTACATGAAACAATTTATTCTCCTTTAAATCTAAATTTCATATTTTTTATCATTATTTATACATACCAATTTAATGAATATGTTGTAATGATCATATTTAATTATTTTATTAATTCATCATGGTTCATTTAATTTATTTATTGTGTGATAAACAAGGCATTGGTAATAAAAATTTATTTGAAGAAAATGATATAGTGAAAGTTTTGGATTTGGCATTCTATCCCCTTAAATTAATTTTGACCTCTATATTCCATTACTTAGATGAAAACATGTGAGGGTGTAATCTTCTTATTAGTTCCTTAGGACGCCATGTAGATTCCTAAAAATTATGATTTTCAATATAAATTTGACCAAGTTAGTGTTCTTATTATGAAAAAATTTATCTCTTCAATCCATAATATCCACCTATTTATCATCATTAGAGGGATCAAGTTCTAACCGTATAGCTTCTAAGTTCAGTACATGTAAAGGATCTACTAAATACTTCCTCAAAAGTTATACATAAAACCGAATATATAGCTCAGATAGGTTTGGAGGAAGTTATAATATATAATATATAACCATAAACTAATCAATAATTTTAAAGGGATGTATATATATAGGTCTTAACATCCCATTTTTCCCAAATATCATAATCCTCTTCCAAGGAGATACCCAAAGGAATACATTATCACCAACTTCAAAAATAAAATATCATTGATGGATATCAGCATATATTTTCTATCTACCTTTTGATACATCCATATTTTTCTAATTTTTTGATTCTTATCTACCATTTATTATATAAGGTCATATTTTACCAGCATCATATCAAAAACATCAACTCTATACATTAGAGTCTTGCAAATCTTCCCATATAAATCCTCCCATGGTGCCATTTGAATACTGTAATGGAACATTATTTTATATGAGAACTCTAATAGTGTGGTTTTTGATCCATAAATCATCAAAAATCCACTGAACATTATCTCAACATATCTTAGAGAGTTTTAATGGTACTTTTATATTGAGAATCTATATGATGGAGATGTTCGGAGTAGAAACTTAGTTTTTTCTCCAATGGTTTTTGAAAACTTCTCAAAAAACATTAAGGTAAACCTCAAATATTGTCCTGATACATTAGATAATAGTACTCCATATAACATTAACAATTACCATATATATATATATATATATATATCTTGTGATTTTTTTCAAGATAAAAACTTATTATTGGGAATAAAATGTTATGACATTATAAAGAAAATTAATACAACCCAAATAAAATTATAGCCCTTAGATTTCATGGGTGATTCCTAAGACAATATCCGTAGTGATGTTTTCCCATTTACATACTAGTATGGGTAATGGTTGACTCATTAATATAGACCTATATTATCCATCCTTTACATGGAAAAATTCCTAGCATCAAGGTATATTTTCTGCAATTTCCCTCTTAACATTAACCCATTAGAAGTTTTTCTTGATTCGTTATAACTATTTTTTACTTACTGGATGAATAGAGAAGAATGATCTATGTGTATCATCCAAAATCTCCCTCTTTTTTTTTATTTTATATGGAAATAATATTAAGGTTCCAAACCTAATTAATCTTTCTTTATCAATGCTGAACTCTACAATACTCACCACTTTTTTCTATAGCTCCAAAAATGCTTTTAGGACTCTTTGATCATCCTATGGATTAACGGTTGAGAATACATTTGGGATAGATAGTAAATAATTCATTCACATATAAATTTAGGATTAATACTTTAGGTCTATTTCAATCCTAATCAAGAATATGATAGCATGATCTATTATACTCAGAGAATCAACCTTTCCTTCCCAGGGTGATAATTTATTGAGCAGTCACAATATTTTATAAACTCAAGTTATATGATTTTGTGAATTTTAAAATATTTCTTTGTGAATATATATTTCAATATCCAATAACCAATATATTTATCACACATTTTTTCATTGAGAAAATTATACCAAATCATCAAAGTAAATGTCTCTACTTCCAGCTCAAAATCATCCATCAAGCAATTTTTCTAATGAGTTATTAATTGACATGACACATGATTAATTAATTTATCATTTTATTTATAGATACATCCTAATAGCATCATCAAATAATCACATAATATTAAAAAAATTGACTTAATATATCCTTATTATAATTGAATTTCTAAGACAATGTTTAATTATTTTTGTCTCTGATGGATCTAGAGATATTCCATTACTTGTGATTATGCAACCTAATAATGATAATATAAGTAGTTATAATTAAAACTATTTAAATTTAGAACATAGTTTATCATTTCTCAATGTCTTCAACACAATCCTCAATTGATCTAGATGGTCTTCATTAATATTTGAATATAATAAAATATCATCTATAAGGACCACCATAAAATGAACATATAAATATACAAAGACTCTATTCATAATATCCATGAATATTTTAGGTATTTTTTTAATATTAAATGGAATAAATATATATTTCTAGTGTCCATAGTATGTGTATATATCTATCTAGGTTATTATTAATATTTTTATCCTTGATTGATGATATCATGATCTAAGGTAAATCAATGGCAAGTATTGAACCACTCTTAATTGATTTAATTAATTATCAATATGGGGTATGTGATACTTTTTCTTGATCTTAATATTTTGTGTTTATTGATAACCAATGTATAAATGCATTCATACATACCACATATTGAATAAAGGACTAATATACCCCATGGTTAATCAATAGGGAATATGAAAACCATGACCATATTTTAATGATTTTTCCTTTTTAATTCAGCCAATTAAATGGGTTACATTTTATATGGACTCTTTGACACAGTTGATAGACTATTAATGAGTTCAATTGATATCTAAAACTCTCATTTTGGGGAAATACTAGCCACTTATTCATCAAGTACCATAATATACTCATATAAAATCAACATATCTTCAATATTATGTTCCTCGTTAACCATTTATTCTAAGAGTCTATTGTTATTGGGTTTGAGGAAAAGTACTATATAATTCACTTCTAAAGAGAGTTCATAACCATTATTGAATATATATTTAATAATGGGATTCTTAGGGATATAAAATGAGATTTTTTTATCCTAAAATTTGATGTGATACCCTTGTATAGAAATCTAATTCGTGCCCAATTTCATTGAAACCTCTCCCAAGGAAATAAGCACTAGATTTGTTGGATGTATTTTCCAAAAAATATTGACAATATAAGTGTTTTATATATTGGAAACAATCATTTTTTTACAAATAGTTTTCATAAATAGATCAATATCCATTGTTTGATTTGGTGAATCAATATTTTTATAAACCATGTGCGACATTAAAGACTGTGAAGAGCTAGAATCAAGTAATTATTTCTACAATATAGAGATGAAAATAAGTTTACCATTTAATAATTAAATATTTACTTCATCTTTATTGATTTAAATATCTCTTCCATGTTCCCTTGGTCGAGGGGGTGCTGAGGCCTATATTTCACATTATTTATAGGGTCCAAGAATTTATTTTTATTAAGCCTAAAATCCTTACACATGGATCCTTGATGTGTGGGTAGTGCATTAGATGGGGCCTTATTCTAAACTAATGTGCTCATTGGAATCATTGGATTACTTTGGAATTTTTTTATTGGTGACCAGATTTATTGGATCTTAAACATTTTTCAGATCCATTTGTATAATTATTGAGGTGCTTCCTCTGACATTTTTGGTTTGTTGGTAATTGAATTTTCATTCCCATATCATTTTACTTTACAATAATATATATTTTCCTATTATTATCTCTTGAATAATTAGAGTCCTTAGTTTTTGTCTCCATCTTAGGTGTAGAACAAAAAATATCTTATTATCTTCCAATGTCTCTTATATATAAATAATTTCAATACCCTAGTATAATGACACTAATAAATAGATTGATATTTCATTTGGAGTTAGTAATAAAACTAAAATAGTTCCTTTAAAGTATCATGGAGTTATCTTCATATGTAACAATGAATTATCCCTCATTTTTTCTTAACTATAAGAATTATTATACAATTTTCATGAAAAGAGTACTAGTAAAATACCCAATGAAGAATATTTCCATGAACTATTATTATCCTTTAAATTAAATTTTTTTTTACTTTGGTGTTGTATTATTAATGATGTTATTCCATTGGAAAACCACAAAATTTAAATTATATATGGTTAGAACAACCACCTCAAATTATGTGCACTATAGAAGAAAATATATTTTTTGTATTTCATTAATCCATTTATCAATGATTAATTTATTGAAATACCAACAAAAGGAGGTTGGATATTTTATTATAAAGGTCTTGATAGCTAGTTTCTTATTACTTGGTGTGTTGGGGTGCTCAAAATTATTTTCATTGTTATTCTATGCTTGAGAATATTGGGTGATCATTGTTATGAGGTCTTGAACATGAAATTCCATCCCATTGGTTTCTTATTGAGACAATCACCATATAATACTTCTCAACCATTATTAAATCAGTTCATATAGGTTCTATCCATTTACTAAAATAATGGAAATTTAGGGATGATAATACTTATAAAATTAAACTATAGATATAGAATAAATAAATCATAAATATATTTTTACCCTATATAATGTAATTCTAGTTTTTAATCTATTATTTCAGGGACATTATAAATTAGGATTTATCACTTAAATATATTTGAATCTATCTTTATTATTCCTAAAAAGAATATAAATTAATTAAATCATATATCCTAAGAGTGAAAAAAAGTGTCTATAGTTATGCCTCTTTATCATGTAGTGGGTGATAATGGTGTTAATACTCAAAAAATTATTTCTCTATGTTATTAACCCAAGGTGCATCTCTATGAGAGCATGTATCCCCTTGTTTTTGTCTAGAGAGAGATGTAATTACTATGAAAAGAAAAACTCTATATATTAACAAAATTTTAGTATATTCCATATATATAGACTTCTATATACGGTTCACAATAATGTTTTATGCCCATAATCCCCAAAAATAACCAAACCCTACTCTGAAACAAACTGAGATGTGTAATGATAATCAATATATATATCATTATTTTTTTTCCTAATTTAACCATTACACCTCCCAAGTAATATAAAAATATCAGAACCCAAATTTTTAATGTGTTTGGATATAGGCTACAATCAATATCATACTACACATTATTAATTCAACATTCCTATAATCGTATCTACATACGACTTCATTATACACATAGTCCTACATATAATTCCCTAGAGAATAGAAAATAAAATAAAATATGTGATCAAATGATCAGTATGTGAATCCTTTCAACAATACTAACATGTTTGATCATAAAATGATGAGAATACAATAATCATGGTACAAATATCTGAGTAAAGGAAATTGTATTCATTATAGATAATCAAATGCAATAATAGAAAATCATAGATCATGTCATGATATACAAAATTTCTTGAGAACAATAAATATATACTATATATTGCAAATAAGTGGAGAAACTTATAAACCATGGAAATATATCATTGGAATGTGGCATAATATAGAAATATGGAATATGATGAATCATGATTATTCATAACATTATGAGAAATCCCAATCATACCCACACTTAATGTTTTAAAAAACCCAATCATGTTTATAGATTTTCTTAAGAAAATACAATCATGCTCACACATTAATTTTTGAACAAAACTAATCAAATTATTGAATATTAATTATATCATATGATATAAACCATTAACCAATTCATTGGTGGGGTATAAATTACCCCAAACATCAAATAATGATACACTATACTTATTTATGACTTATAAAAATAATCAATCATCTTTTCATGAAAAAAATGATATGAAAAATGGGTTTCATAATATTTATAATTACTATGAGATAAGATGGAAATATGATTAGATCAATTATCACCCAAAATTAATCTCCCAAAAGTATTATAAAATAATTTAAATAAGGACCATGAAAAATAATTCATATGATATTTATCATTTTGAATTAGATAGAAAAATTCAAGAAAACTCAAGTGAATGGATTTCTAGTGTTTTTTGAAACATATTTGTGAGACAAATCTATAAGTAATTTAGTAAATCCATTTTATGAGGGGTAAAAATAATAAATTGGAAAAAATAATATTATAATAATATTTATAAATGAAACCATTGAAAATAAATGAAATTAAATACAAGAAACATGGAGTGGAAGATAAAAATTCACATGTGAAAACAAATCCATTATTTATTTAAAAAACACTATTGAAAATTAAATCAATAAAGAGGATGAAAAAACCTATATTTAATGAATTTAATGGGAAATATAAATATCATAAGAGTTAACTTTATATTGGGTTTCTATTTAATAAAGGATAATATCGATGGGAAGAAAAATATGGATATGACAGAAAAGGTTCCTTTTGAAAAGGTAGACATTATTATTAAAAACATAACAATTTAAAGAAGAAATAAATTGATAAAAAATGAATATTTTGGTGAAAAGATTTAAATTATACATATAGAATTAGAAAAAATAATATACTTTATATAAATAGTATTATAACAAAAAAGGAAGGTAGTTTATGACTCTATTAAACAAAAGTGAGTCAACAAAACCATTACCTCAAGTACCGACTCACTTGTTGAGTACGTCTAACATTTTGAATAACAAAATTAAGTTGATTAAATTCAAAATTCATAACCTTTTTCCATTATATTTTATTTTCATGGTCTATTTAGTATTATATTTTACTTATTGATATAGTTTTCCCTCCTCGACACCAAGTGGTTGATCGGTCAATTCCTCAACAAATTATTCAGTGTTTTGAATTTCATTAAAGGGGTTATATAATAGTTTCATAATATTCTGATTTATAGTTATATATATATATATCCTTATATTATAAAAATAATATACAATTTAATAGGTTGTTAAAAATAAATTAAAAGTAATAAAGTTTCTGGGTGTGCATGTTTTTATGCAGTTAAATTTATTAAGACCATTTATTATCAATACTCTTAATTTAATATAAATATAATCGACCAATATTCATATTATTACTATAAGTAACATATTTAATAATTAAATTAATTGATATAACATTCCACATATGGTGGTAATGAAAATTGTTTATGAATTTTTCATAGAGGCGATAGTCCAAGCGTACCCTGAGCGATGATCACATCATTCAACATATGGAAGAGAAAGAAGTTAAATAATGATTTATATTTATATAATAATAGTTATTTAATATATATAATATTTATTCATTAAATAAATATTTATATTGAACCATGAGAAGCAGTGACGAAAAATGAAATACATCACTACATTGAGGGGGTAGTTCGCACATAAACACAAGTGGCATTTTTAATTTCCATTAGATGAATTGGAAGTAGAAAATGGTTTTACCATTAACATAATTAAATTTTATTATAATAATGATACTGTTTTAATTATATCATCATGGTTATAGAATATTTATTGAATATGTAAGAATAAATAGTACTTTAAAGTATTAGGTAGACAAAATTAATTCTTCCTTAGATACCGTCTTTTAGAAGTCTCTTTAATCCTTGTTAGGTTATTATTTTGGTTATACTATAATCTATATGACATGTATTAGTGTGTTAATATGTTATTTACCTATATCATTTTAATTATATATTTTTTAAATACTATGGAAAAGTGAATGGGTAATCAGATCCTTTTATTGGTGAGGAGAGTGGAACTCTTGTAAGTACTTATAATGTTAAAATAAAATTATGTTATATTAAATATAATGTGGAAACAAATAATGAAAAATTCATAGATTATGATATATATGGTCTAAAAAAACTCATCCATTCAAATTTTGACATGTTTTAGTGATACATTAATCCTTATCTCTTAGGTTAACCCCTCTTTCTAACACTTTTAACCTTTATAGTGGTGAAAGCATATTATCATGGAAACTTATTTATATATATAAAAATAATATTGAAATTATTACCTAATAATGATATGTAATTTTACAAGTATTAAACCCTTTTTAATGAATTAAATTTCTAAATATTATATAATTTTACTTTAATGTATGTTCATAGTACATAATAAAAAATTAATTTTTATTATTAACTAAAAACTGATTTTTTTAAAAGTGCCTAAAATTTACATTAAACTATTCATGATATAATTAATTTAAAAATTAATTATAATTTTTTAAATTTAATATATAAAGGTGATAGAAATTAATTTAATATAAAAACATATAACGTGGAAGAATAATTTCCATAAGAATATATTTAAGAAAAAATGAATCAAAGAATTACTTATAATGAATGTTTTATCTTAAAAATTAAATGTTTATATGATTCTAAATCATTAAAAAAAACCATTATGATCTCTACATAGGATCTAAGGGTATGATGTGATGTTTCTGTAGTCGCGAGTGGTGGTTCAACTTTCAAGGGGATCATAGTGATTTCCAAAAGCTTAAACTTCTCCCATATTAAATTTTTTCAAGATGTACTTATTGAAGTTCATCTTATGATTTTTCTATGGAAAACCTTAGAAACAATACCTTATTTGAAAGATCACAAAAATGAACATCATAATGAATAATCATACTACTAGATTCCATTACTTTTCTATTATACATAAATCTCATATGAATTCAATAATTATGTTATATTTTTTCTATTTAATTATTTTATTATTACATCATAGTTCTTTATAGTTTGAAATTCAGTGAAAAAAGGCTATTTATCACATAAATTTATTAAAAAATAATTATATACTAAAATTATAGATGTTACACAATAGTATATATTAGACATTTAGTGTAGATTGTGCCTATATAGAATTAGCAATAGATAAGTTTGTATTTACTAGAGTGGCAACTTGTATGGGAATGAGAATCAACTAAATCCATCATAAATAACATACTTCTCTTATAATAGAGTTGAAAAACCCCAACCATGTATATATAAATGGTTAATCCAAACATATAAAGTATTCATTTTAAATCTATAGATCCCCATAAAGGTTTCTTATCATTTCTACTTCATAGAATGATATGAAAACACTATATTATGTTATGTGCATTAATAATAACCCGTGATGTAAATATTTTTATGTTAGTTTTCAGGTAAAGATAAATTACCTTTGGTCTGGTGTCCCATTTTTATTACATGACTACCGTATTACCTATTTTTTCTTTACTAGGTTCTATATTCATCCACTTAGGCATCAATCAAGTGATCATTATGTTCCTATCCCTTGAATCAACACACTTAAACCCATGAAAAGTAAAATAAAATAAAATTCAATTATTATTCTTTCATATGGTAAATATTTTAACCCATCCTCATAAAATTTGATATATGAATAATAATAATAAATATGAATAAGATTAATTAATCCAACATAGATCTCTTATACTCTTTATCCAGACTAAAAATGTGATCCTCCTACTTCAGAAGTATTATTAGATGAATTAAATATATGAAGGACTATGTAGAGTGATATTATATAAGGATATAATTAAATACTCTAGTATAATTAAAATATAAATTTATAATTTTCTTGACCACACCTACTACAAAGGAAAAAATTATAGAAGTGTAGGGTCGATCCGACAGAGAAAAAGGGTGAACAACGATTACTTTCAACCAAACGATAGATTATACAAACATTTATTTAATTATTATTTTAATCTAAGGATTCAAATTAAAGTAAATAAATTAAAATTTAAATTATAATAAAAAATATAAATTTGTTTCTACTGGTTGTTTTACTAAATAGAAATTCCAACTACACTTGCAAAATAACCCTATTTATCATCTGTGAAATCAATCAATTTTATTGATTTAGAAAATGGACTATTCCAATCAATATTTAATTTTATATAAATTAATCATGGATATATACATTAAAATAACTAATATGAATTAAGAGAAGGCTGTTATTATTGAAGAATAATCCAACTCAGTGTTCATGAATTAATTACCTTTATCATGCTAGTTTTTTTTACTAGCAAACACACTAGTTAAATAATTTAAAAAAACATGATAAAAATGAATTATAACACTATACCAATTGAATAAAATAATATATCATGTCAATATAGAAATAGATCAAACTAGTATACACCAACTTTAACTTATTATGATGTCCTTTATGGGGTTTATCAAATCATTTTTAGGCGAAAGATGATAATGAAAAAAAACAAACCCATATTGGAGAGATTATGAGAAATTGATTGAATATAAGATGATGTAATTAAATTATAAATCATGAAATGTTAAATAAAAACAAAAAAAAAAGAAAAAAATGGAAATAAAAAACCTTACTACAACAAATTATCTCCAGATCACAACTCTAACATCAGCCTCTCAGTGGTAGAAATCCATACCGCTAGACTACCCCATTAATTTGGTTGTTTGAACTTTTATTTATAGGAAATTATTTAGCTATGGGTTGGGTTTAAATTACATAGATGTATAAAATAATTCCATCTACGTAAATCATATGGATCCTTGGGCCAATTATTATGGGGCGCAGACATAAATGCATAAAATTGGATTTATAAAATTCTCATCACCTAGTTTCATGATGTGAAATAGGGTATCAATCTATAAAAAATTATGTCTTCCCTATGGGGGTTTTGCTTAAAGGAATGTCTCATGGCCTAAATCACATGGTGAGTTTTTCATTTTTCACACCTTAAATTGGGTGTCATGGTGTGAATGTATCCATATCATTTTATATCTCCTACTTTCACTTCCAACATCATATTTGAGAAACAAAATATTATCACAAATAATTCACAATATTAATTTAACTTTCATGATGTGAATAATTTTCATTTCACTCCATTTGATCATAATCATCCTAATTTTTCTATTGAAGGATTTATTCTCCAAATTCTTCTATATTTCACATCAATGTGAAATCTACCATAAAAACATAGACACACTAAAATCTAGCATGAATACCATCTATAGTGAATCAATATTCAATGAAACAAAATTTTAATCCTTGTAAACATTTATTCAAAATAGGGATATCATATAGAATCCATGATAAGTGTGTTATACTAGGAGGGATGCCACTATTTTCTTAAGGATATTAATCCTCATTATAAAGGGGATAAATTATTGTTTGTATCTTAAGGACTCTATTAGTTATGGAAACAATGAGTGGAAAATGTTCTATATAATGAATTTTACCTAATATTTATTGAATAAATAGTTGAAGGGATGGACACAAATGAGTAACATGACCCATTCATGTAAATTATGTGGTTTGGAAGGAGGAATTGATATAAAAGGATTCTAATTTTAATGTACATAGAGAAATGAGGCATATAAATACATCTTTTAATAATTAAATATCATGTAGGATACCTGGGAGAAGGGATAACCAATAAGGATTCCCATATATCGGTGTTCCTTAATGATGTTTCTAACTATAGATCAATTGTTTTCTATGACAAACCATATTAAATTGGTTAATATATAATTTTAAAATAATGAATTTTCAATAATATTGGGCATGTATTCAGTATGATATGGACCCCTAAAGGAAATTATTTTAATTCTATACATGACATAAAATTTACACGCTAGGTATACCTCTTTGTGGTAAATACACAGGGGTCCATCACAATGATATTTTATGTAACACTAAAAATATTTTATATATAATATGAATCACAATAAAAAATTTATATGACATCCTACTTCCAATTCCATGTTTGGAATAGGAATATATTTGAAGTAAATTCTCTAAAACCTCGTGAAAAAAGGTTCAAAAATGATGAAAAATTTATCTAACTTCAGCCCATAAAAAGTAATCATCCTAAAAACATGTGTCAAAGCAGTATTTATAAGCAAAATATATAACCATTATTCTAAAGATTCACCAAAAGACCTTCAATTAATTTTTTTTTCAGCCACATAGGATTCCATGAACACTATTAAAAATGATTCCCCATCATATAAAAGTCACATTTACATAGGGGATTCCTACCAAATTTCTATAAACAACATTGCCTCATAAGGAATTAATGAAACTACACAGGGGGGTTTTACATGTTATAATAAATGAATCTACCATGATAGGTGTTGATGTGACCGTAAAGGGATTCTTCAAGGATTCTTTAAATGATGTTTCTTCCATGATTTATTCATGCGATCATCAGGCATTGTTGGACAAATTTTATGTGTAGGTACAAATTTCTATGCAATAATGCCTTTTTTTAACATTCTAGGAAATGTGAATAAATTTTATACCTTTATATCTTCTTCAATGTATTCATTTTATTTCAAAGAAATCAATAATTACCACAACTTATAATTTGATATGATTGGTATGATGTGGATATAATTTTAAAGAAAATATGGTGGAACGTATAAGTGTTACATGGTGTTTCATATGAGTTTGAATCTAAAAAGTTTACTTTTCCCATAAGACAATGTGATCTAACACACATGTTATGAGTTGTAACAAAATAAAATTCATATTAATTCTCGTATAATAATGTTCCTGACTATAACAACCCATGATATTATATGTAATCCTTTGAAATAAATTTGAAGTATTCGATATCTTGGCTTACAAAAAACCCCAAGTATAAATGAAACACGATATATTATGGCCTTTATAACCTCCTCGATATATTGGAGGGTATGAATAGGAATAGAAACATTATGAAATATATATAAATTTTTTTCCTTATTTCAAATTTATTGATGAAATCCTATGAAATAATCATTAATTTATAATAAATTCATCTTTTGAATAAAATACTTTTTATTGTTATGAATTTTTATATGTTGGTCACTTTTAAAAAGTGATTTTAATGTTATTTATTTGTAATGTATGAATAATTAATAATACATTAATTATATAATAGTTATGAATGAAGATAAAAATCATTTTAATTTAAAAATATCTATTTTTAGAAAACTACTTTTATGTGTGGAATGCATTTTTATCCAAATAAATTAAAAAAGTCACGATTAATTAGTGATATAATGATATATTTAGAGTATATAATCAATCATATATTATTTAATTCATATAATAGACTCTACAAGGTATGAAATTAATGTAAATCTAGTTTTATGTATAAAAATGTGCATTTATAAAAATAGATTCCCTTGAGTTTTTATCACTTTATTTAATGTTAATTTTTGCCACATATAAAAATTTAATATTACGAAATTAATTACAAATTCAGAATCGTCATATAAAAAATTGGTAATGAGGACAATTCCATTTTTGGTCATAATGGTTAGTAATAATAGTGAAAATTTGTTAACATAGTTAGGCTTAAAATAAGTTCATCGAATGGTTAAACTAAGAAATAAAGGTAAACATTCAATATAAATGTGTATAAATATTATTGTTCCTAAATTTTTAAACATTAACTTATCATTCCATTTAATTAATGGATATTTTATCCACTTTAAAAATATAAGGACTTTATATTATTTAAATATTTTTTTAAATTCCATGTATGTACCTACCCTCAATTATAAACAGTCACATATTCTCCCCTATTATTCACAGACTTTGTGCCATCTAGATTAACAAAGCCATACCCAAAACCTTCATAACTTTATTCCCTTTATTCTTGTGATTTATTTATTACTATAAGACTCTAAATATATTATATCAATCCTAAATTAATTAATCTAATCATCAATATAATTATTTTTTATTATAGTTATGGGAATACATTTTTTCACTTTCTTTACATCAAATGGGAAATGAAAGTATCACAAGTGTGTATGTGAAGACTACCTAATCTACATAGTGATATGATTCATTTTCCATCTCCCCCAATCAGGGATTGTTACAATGATATATTTAATTAATATATATTATATTTTCAATTTAATAATTATTTTGGAATGATGAAATATTATATACTTTGTTTTCCTTTTTCTAATTATAAGATGGAATTATTGTTGGTGTGTTTGTACGAACTATCATGAACATGAGAGATATATTTCATTTCCGATATTCACCTCATATGGATGGTTATAAAATTAAATATATTATATTTATATTATATTTATGAAATTAATAATCTCATGTAAATGTAATATTATAATTATAAAATACCTTGTTCTTACTCACTCGGTCTTTATAACAAACTTTTTATTAGATTAGTTTTACCACATACATGAGTGATCTTATAATGTTTACAACATGAATGATTAATGACTATTAAATACTGCTGATATTATATAATAATATTAGAATCATGACATTATTATCATTATGGAGTTTATTATACCTTGATCACGATGCAATTATCATAAATTATGAACCAAAACATACATAATAAATGTAGTAGTTAACACCCAAAACGATGCTAATAATGAAATATTGTTAATGAATGATTGATAAGTTATTTTAAGTAAAAAAAATATTTTATTATAAGTATGAATATGATTATAGTATAAATTTATAATAAAATCTAATTTATTATACATGATTTTAGAGCTCTTACGAAAAAATTCAGGCTCGTGGTAAGGTTTTCTTATATCACTATTATTTCTACGAGACATATACAATATTTAACATTTTTTTCTTATGTGTCGTATATATACTACCCATTTGATATGTTATATCATTAATATATGTATATATATATTCATGGTATTTAAAGTTTCATTTTATGTTCTTTCTTTTAAGGGGGTTGTGATTCAAAAGTTTCCAAAGTGGTAAGGGTTTTATGTTACAATCTCACTTTTTAACATGATTATTTATACATAAATTTATGATGATGAAATTATTTGATCTATATCTAAAAAATAATATGTATTTTATTATACTATGGTTATTATATATATATATATTAAATGTTTTCAATTCATTTTCATCTAATAAAGTACTCAAATGTCTAAAAGAATGTTTATAAAGAAAATCTACATTATTACACTCTTTAGAAAAGAATATTATTCATATATATCAATTTTTTAACATTTAGGAATGTTTTTACTATTCTAAAATTATTGAATAGAGTAATTTTTTCAATGTTTTAGTTTATATAAAATATTTTGAAAGGAATTTTTCTATCATATCCAGAATTAGTTACTTTTTGACTAATGGTTTGATTAGAATCATTTTTAACGTATATCGCATGAATTATAGTTACCATTAGCATGACTACTCTTTTTTTTGAATATTACATTAAAAATTTATATTTTTATTTTCAAAATAAATGTTTTTTATAATAATTTTGAATTTTTTATTTTATATGAGTGATTTAAAAATAAAAAGAATATTTTAATCACAAAACATTCCCATCACCCTTTAATGTTGTTTTCATCTATGATGACGCCCATTGATTTTACATATACTTCACCTGGGATATGATCTAATGATTACATCCTTATTATCTAAGTGTATTGTTATTTATTATGATCATAAAATATTAATGAAATTCAATTTATTTTTAATGTGTTAACTTATCAATAAATTTTAATGACCCCGAATTTTCATACATGGATATTACATCATTTTAGATGAATATTTAATACATTAAACAAACACATTCCAAAAGACCATAATAGGTTAGTTTATTTGGAGACTAAGTATAAAATATTTCAATTTTATGAATGATCTTTAACATCCTCCCTAAAGATATTCCTATTAAGTACTCTTCTAAAACATACCCTATTTAAAACCTTTATTCATAACTTGGGGAAAAGAAAGAAAACAAAGGTTGAACTCAGATGATCAGTAAGGGTAAGAAAGTGAGATATCAATGACCAAATAATCATGAAATGAGCATAAGGTTATGATAACATGAGATAAACATTTTAAAATCATATCCTACATATCAACAAAAATAATCTTAAGACATGGCATAATGCATGAAAGTTGATAAAACATGAATCAAGAAGGAATCAAAGAATACGATCTATGAGAGCATAAAATTTCCATATAACATATAGTTGTGTCATATACATAATAATATAGAATCATATCCATCATAGTTAAGAATCATTTCCAAGGTTATCATATTAGAATCTTTTCACTCCCCAAACCATCGTAATAATCAAGGTTTACTTCAAATACCATTATACTGGATAGATTAAAATACTAAACTTGGTTAATTACCCATTCCATTCATGTTTATCTCGTAAGATATCAATATTTACCAGTTTAATTAGATGTAGATATTGGTCCCACCCATATTTGGTTATAACACAACCACTATCACTAATAATTACTTAAACATCGTCAAATAATGAAAATCATACATATGTGTGCCAAAAGAACATAAAACATTCATAATATTAGAATAAAAGAAATGAAATGGGTTAATAAAAATTTCATCATATCATAACCTATAGAAAATAAACAGGTTTTATAATCATTTAATAATTTTATCAATTAACCTGTGGAAAAAGAAGAGGATTTCATATGCATTTTATCGTGGTTTAACCCATGGAAGAGAAATGTGTTTCATAAACATCTTTTCACCATTAACATAAAACATATAGAGAAATAATAAAAATATTATCCTTTGATCATATTTTTAGTAAAACATAAGTACATCAAATTATTCTATCTTAGATGGAAAATGAATTTATAAGATAATTTGAAACATTTTCTGAGAAAAATATTTTTTTTGAAAATAAAATTTTAAAACTACAAGTTCATAAAATATTTGAAAATATTTTTCTTTGAAAATAACTTTGATATTTTATAAATGAATATTTGAAAATAATTTAAAACATTTCATGATGAAAATAAAGTTTCTTCTTTGAAAAAATATTTTTTATTTTTTTGTTGAACATCAATTTCATTGAAAAAACCTTGAAAAATTATAAATTAATATTCCAATAATGTAATGGTCATGAAGGTGAGAAATCCCATTAATTATGTAGATGTTGAATAATTATTCCATTCACATTTTCTGTAAAATCCAAATGGGAATAGTCTATAAAATTAAATGAAGATTCATTTATTTTTTAAAGTAAAAAATCAGGAAATGTGTATTTATTAAATCATCCAAATAATGTTAATATTTTTTTAGAAAACATGTTTTTGAAAGAAAAATGTATTTCTACAAAAGAGATAAATAAAGATTATTTTTTCTTAAAACAATATTCTAAAATATTGAGTAAATAAAGAGAGGAAAATTAAGAAAAAACACATATTATCATCACATAACTATAGGATAAAAAATTTATGAATTTATTGAATGAGATCATAATATTTCATGATTAAAACAAAAATCATAATCATTTCTGATAAAAAATGAGACTTTAACATAAATCTATTACCACTTTAAAAAATTTGAATCATAATCCTCAAGAAATAATAACATTATATAAAAAATATAATATAATTAAAATAATTATATTCATGATATAATTTGTCGAAGGGTAAGTATATACACTTTATAGAAGAAGATAGGTGTATAAAAAAGAATAGCCCCCAAGAAGATAATTTGAGACAAAAATCCCTTTTTACTTTGGTAAATTTTGAATCATAAACCCCCTAAAATTGATAAACTCCAATAGATATTTAAAAAATAATAATTTTAATTATAATCATAATAAAATAAATTAATGGGTAGTATATAAAATTTATAAAAGAAACACATGGTAAATATTGATTTTTTCTCACAGGAAATAAAAGTTAGATAGAAATCGCATACCTTAAGTCTCCACTTCCATTATACAAGTTTAAAACTCATATATAATAAATATAATTTTATTATACATCTACTACATAACCATAATTGTATATATCATATCATATATGTTTTTTATGATCTTTTATTACCCGTTTATTAATAATTCCATGTTAATGTCACATTTAGGGAAATAACAGCTTTGTTTTTCATATAAGTTTTGATTTATTAGTCTTGGTCCTCTTACATTGAGCATGGTAATATAATATAAATAATTTTAACCATTTTATAATTATCTTATATATTCTTTATATACACATTTAGATTATTCCATATGCAACACCCTGCAATTTTAAAATGAAACACTTTTCTGAATATCATACAAGATGTACCACATCAAGAAAAAATAAACTACATATTCTTATTTAAATGTGATGGTTATCACCTATCCATTGAAATGGATGGAATGAATTATATTGACCAAATTATGAAAATTTAGTTCACACATTTTTATAAAATGAATTCATTGGTTACCAATTAATTATAAATGAAAATTAAAACCAATTGAATATAAATAATGTGTTTTTATAAAAAAACATATTTTATCCCCATTATTACATTTTATCTTAATAAATTAAATTAATAAATTTTACTAAAATATATTAATGATATTTTTTATATATTATATCATTTTTTAAATTCATAGAATATGTTTGATAGTCTTAAGATAAGCATAAATCCCATTTTAAGAATAAAATTCTATATTTTTCTAAAAAGGAAATTTTATGATTTTTAATGGCGTGCCTATATTAAATATAACATTTTTCACTTTTATTAATTTAATTTGAAAAAATAAATATCATTTTTGAATGACGAATATAAAAATTTTCTTAGGGTGAATTTTTGGTATATTTTCGATATGTTTTATTTTTTGAGGAATAATAAAAAATATTGAATTTTAATTGAGACTGATTTCTCATCTAATTTATTTATATAGTTAAATTATATTTTAAATTGTTTTTAAAGTACAATTAGTTCAATTTTACATCCATAAATACAATTTAGGTCATTTGAATCAGTTTCATTTTTAAATTATATATAAAAACATTTCAATCTTTTGAAATTTTCACTTTAAAAACCAACTTTTTTCATTGTGTCTGCGGGATTAATTTTAAATCATATTATGCTAATTCTATGAATTTAATTAAGTAAAATGGATTCAATTTTTTTTAATAATAAGCTAAAAATTATTTTTTAAAGTAAAATTAATTTTTAGGTATAAAAAAATTACCATGGTAAAAAAATTATTTTCTACGGTATAGGTAAAAAATGAAACATGTTAAATTTAAAAAGGGTATAGGCATAAAATACCTAAAAAATACCACATTCAATGGTTGGTTGATATTTTTATCAACAATATAAATCTTTAAGAATATTAATTTCTATCCAAATTCATTGAAATTAATTCCACCTCACAGGTTTGTGATTAAAATATAAAATATTCTTTATTTTAATCACTCAAACCCACATCTCCTCAAGTATAAATACAACCCCTCACCACCCCATTTTTCAAAAAATTACTTGAAGCTAAAAAAGTATCTAAGAAAACCACACCTACTCACTATCCCCATGTCCAATTGAATTTGGTCTCACAAAAATACCAAATCCATGGTCCTCAATGGTCTCTCAAGGAGGTGATATTTAAGAGGTAATTTTCTCAAAACACCTCTCTTACTTTATTTTATTCTTGTACAATATCCAGATCTATTTAATCCATCAATTCATGATAACTGAATAATCATGTATATAATATGTTTTTATTTTTCTAATGAAATATATCATATCTATTTCATTTCTCATATCATCTTATTAAAATAAATGAAACTATTATCTAAGTTATGCCGATTAATCACCTCTATGAATAATGATTTTTGTTCATTTTCCATTACCACCTTCATGAATGGAAATAAAAATATAATTATAGTTAAATAATATTTTAATTAGTATATTTTATCCTATTTCATATTATATAACTAATATATTCTTATAATATAAAATAAAACAAAACTAATTCTTGGTGCTTGGGAAAACTGCCAAAGTAAACTAGTTATTTATCATTAAAATTTTATCTAATGAGTCATCTTGGTATAAGATATAAAAATGATATATGGGAACATTAATAAATCTGTAATTTAATTAATAATATTACATCCCACTTATGGAGTTTTAATACCATTTTATAAGAACATCCATAATTTTACACAAATGAACCAATCATTAAACCATGGAACAAACACATTTGAAACCATAAAAATAATGAAATATTATTAATTAATGGTTCATAAGATGTTATAAAATCATCTCATAAGGTATTATGAATATTAATATTTTTATTTAATGAGTTAATAAAATTATTTAAAGCATTACACATGAGTTTGAAGTACAAACGACTAAAGGGAAGTGTGAGGTAAGGGGATTCTTAACCCAATTTCTATTCTTTAGGTTAAACTTCAACTTATTTGATAATTTATTTCTCATATTATGTGTGAAATGAATTTTTATTTCATTATTATTTATTTCCAATTTTATGTAGATTTATATTTAATATAAATAATATATTCTTTTTATTTCTGTTCACTTCATATATACTATATTTGTAAGGGAATTCTTAACCCAATTTCTATTCATTATATTAAACTTTAACTTTTTTGATAATGTATTTATCATATTATGTGTGAAGTGAATTTTGATTTTATTATGATGTATTCCCACTTTTTATGTATATTTTCAGTTAATATACATAATATATTCTATTTATTTACATTCACTTCAATGATATGATATTTTTAAGGCAATTCTTAACCCAATTTCTATTATTTTGGTTAATCTTTACCTTATTTGATAATGAATTTCTCAGATTATGTGTGAGCTGAATTTTGACATTATTATGATTTATTTATAATTTTTATGTGTATTTACAGTTGATATAAATAATCTATTATTTATATTTATTTTTACTTCAAAGATATGATATTTTTAAGGGGATTTATTAACCCAATTTTCATTCGTTGGGTTAAACTTATACTACTTGATTATTCCACTCTAATATTATGCGTGAAATGAATTTTTTATATATAATTTTTTTTCCAATTGTTTTATGTGGATTTATAGTGGATATAAATATTTGATTCAATTTATTAATTCCCACTTTAATGATATGATAACTAAAATGAACCTTCTTTTAAAAACCTTCTCTTAAAGTTACCCTTAAAACTCAGTTTTTTATCCAGGTCCATGTTTTATAAAATTATTTCCAAAATTGGATTTACTATTATAAAATAATTTTTTTATTTAATTTTTACTCATGTTTTATGTTTTAAAATTTTTTATTAAATTATTCTTTTTATCATTTTTTAAAAGATGTTATTTGTGAATTTTCCATAAAAAATACAGAAGGAATGTTTTTTAACATATACAGCATGAGAGGATTTCCTTGTCATCATGTTTATTTAATATTTTGAATCTTAACATACTAGTTTACATGGTTATTTTCAAATATAATGTTTTCTATTTTATGTGTGTAGTTTTTCAAAATGATTGATTTCAAAATGAAGTGTTCCTTTTCTTCAAAGATTGTTTTTATGATGAAATATTTATTGATTTATGTTATGGTTATTGGACATTGTTTATAATGACAAGTGGTTATGTGATAAAAAATGATTGGTGGTTACTTGATAAACAAATTATAGGTGGTTACATGATAAAACAATTATGGGTGGTTCCGTGATAAATCAATGACGATTGTTTACGTGACAACCTCCAATGCATTGGGTACTCAGGATTTAGAGGACATCAATATTGGTTACTCCATTTGTAAGAGTAATTTATAAAATGTTGTCCCAAGTTAACTACATATATTATAGATGATTTCTAATGAGTTTTTAGGATAATTAGTTGATTTTAAAAAGGTAATTTATTGATCTATTTTTAAAATATTATTATTTTTTTTGAAATAAAAATCACGTTTTTATGAAAATTTTTTATGTATTTCCATTGGACTAATTATTTCCCTTCCATTTTGTCCCTTACTAAACTTTTTTGCTCATAAAAATATTTAAAACGTTTTTGACATGATTTAAGAGAGAATAGTGACCTGGATGAAAACAAGGGGAAAACTGTGAAGATTTTTCATGAAGATAAAACATGTATTATTTTTTAAGGGTTTCCTTTGGTTAAAAATGTAGATACTGAGTATAAGATTCCACTTGTATTTTATGAGTTTACTTTTTAAGATTTATCCTAATTATATAAAAATATTAACCTAAAAGTAATTTGGGAATGAAATAAATAGTTTCCTAGTTTAAAATAAATAAAATATGTGATGTTTAAGGTTGGGTACTTACACCATATGATTGAGAGATAGAAAATGAAATACAACGTTCATGGAGATGGTAAGCTGTACTTACCTATGAATTATATTTCCATTTTTTCAATAGATTTAAATAATTAAAGGTAAATCATATATTACCATTACATAATAATTATTATTTCATATATATCACATATTTTAATTAAACCCATCCTTATTACCTTCCTTGTAAATAAGGAATGAATATAATTACTTCATGAGGAGGTTGTTTTCCATACACATGAGAAACATTAATGTTTTCAGATAGAATGTAAAGTATGATGATATATGTGATATAATAATTATGTATTTATAATAATATCATAAATATTGTATATAAAAAATTTAATCCATCATTATATCCTACTGCAAGAGGTGGTGATGGAAAACAAATAACATTGGTTCCTGGGGCAGTATTCTACCGTACACATGAATGATGATTTAATATAAAATTTGATGTAAGAGGATATGGTTGTAGGTTATTCCCTTAAAATAAAAAATATAATTATTTGTAAGATAATAATGTTATTATATCATAATATTTTAATAATAATTGAATGAGGTGGAATAATAAATTAAATAAAATGCTCAGTTAGGTGTGTGACCTCTTCTTCGAACAACTTCTTTCGGTTTGCACCGAAAGGACCCATAGGTTGGATTTATGACCAAAATAATCATTCTAGGATTTTATTATAGATGTGAGTAAGTTAATTGGGTATTTCTAAGTTAAAAAAAATTGTTTTAGAAGTCTGAAGTGTAGAGGAGAAGGGGTGGCTTTTTATAAGCGAGGTGAGTGCCACATTTATAATTTTTGAAAGGAAAAAGGTGTACCCAAGTTTTTCACATGGAAAAGGATAAAAAATAGACCATTATCAATCCAAGAGGTTATATGTTTTTTATATATTTATAAAATTTCATGTTTAATAGTTTTTTATCATTTTATCCCCTATCTATTTAGTTTAACCCATGATCAACCCATTTTTACCTTAACCATGGTAAATAATTTTTTCTTTCTTTACTATTCAATATGGTAAAAAATTATTTTTAACTTATTACATAATATAAATTATTCTGATTGAAACTATAGAATATATTTTCCCAAATTAAAGTCACCTAAGTGAATTTTTTTAATTTAATATTATTACTGTAGATGAGATGATAAAGTGGGGTTTCAAAGAGAAAATCCCCAAAATTTTAAAAGCTTTTATATCAAAATTCAATATGAAACTGATCCCAATAACATAAATTTGATTATTATATATTTAATAAAACAACATTTTCCACCATAATAATCTTTAATTTTTTTATTTCTTTTAAATTCTTTAAAACAAATGAAAATTCTTAATAAAAACCAGTATCTTTCACTATTCATCGAAAAATTTAACTTCTTAGAAAATTATAAAAGATTCACAGTAATATAATTTTGACACTATTATTTATAAAATAATTGATTATTTTTTTCAAATAAAATTTATAAAAGTGTAAAAAATTAATTTTAAAACTAAGTGTGCAAAAGGAAACAAAACTATATTTTAGAAAAATATTGTTTTTAAGTGAAAAAATGGATTTATTATTATCAATTGTCTAGAAAACCCATAAGATAAATTTTAAACACTTTATTGAATATATAATATAAAAATTTAATTAAAATAATTCACTAAAAGTGATTTATTAAATTGATTGAGATAAAACATGTTTTTTCACGTAAAAATAGTTTTTTTTCTTTAAAAACGATTTCATTTAATTTCAAATGGTTTTTATTTTCATTTATAATTAATTGGTTACTAGAGAAATCATTTTATATATATGTTCAAATCAAATATTTTCATAATTTAGATAATCATATTCATACTTTCCATTCAAAGGCATAGGAGATAAAAATCATTTCAGTTAAAGATATTTTAATAGTATGTAATGTTTTGTTTAAACTCACTATTATGTCTAACTAAAGATAAAATCAGTGTTTCATATAATAAAATATAAAATAGGTGTTGTTTTTTATGAAATATATCAAAAGCATTAAATTCATTTGAAAAAATATATATTTCAAAATATATTCGGGTGTTACATTATACCCCCATTAAAATGAGTTTCACCCTTAAATTTCAGCACTTTGTTACCAACAATTGAGGATATTTCTACCACATTACATCCTTAGGTTCTCTTATAGATTCTTCAAGTTAGTGTTTTCACCAAAAAACATTAACAAAGTAAGTGGTATTGTTTCATAGATTTTTCTCTATTCGATCCAGAATATCTACCATTTGTTCTTCATAAGAAATAACACGCTCTAGTGGTATGACCTCTATGTTCATTACATGTGATGGATTAGTTATATACTTCCTCAGGAGAGATACATGGAACACATCTATAACCTAAGGGAGATTTGATGGAAGTTCATATCGATAGTATATTATCCCAATACGATCAATAATGTCAAAGGGGCCAATATACCTCGGTCTTAGATTTCTATTGTATTGTAATCACAATTTCACCCATTGGTTGTGATTTGATCAATTTCCACTTCATATTTTACTCTACGAAAGGAAAATGAATTTTTATTTATACCCAAAGCACTAATGGATCAGAAGATCCATATTAGAATGATAAGTTATTATTTATATCTCCAGTTATAACAAAATAGTTAACACTAGTTATCTAATATGGAAAAATCACAATATGATGAAGTGATATATTAATCTCTAAAACATCATCCAAAGTTAAATTTAAACCATTTCAAAGATCTTTAACATTATGAACCTTACAAAATATTAAGACCCAAAACATTAGAAAAAAGGTCACTAAATTTATAAAATGAAATTATAAATAATCCCCCAAAGAATATAATGTAGCTCTTAATTATCACATACCAAAAATGTGAATACCTTCATCATATATTCTATTAAAACATGGTAATAACATGAATTACCATATAAAATTATTGAAAAATAAACGATTTCTCAATTATTACATAAAACATATATTATTAGACTTATTACTTAAATCTATAAATGTTGTAAACTCCATCAATGATAGAATAAAACACTTTTTCAAAAAATAATTAATCAGCTTTAAGGTAATCATCACTATCAAATTTACTTTATCAATATAAATAATATATTTATCTAAAGTAAACACCATTTATTAAACATTAGGAACATATTAAGGGTTATATTTCCTTAATCATGTTCTTTACATAAAATATCACCTTAATGTTAAATCAATTCAGGTCATCAGTACCATTTAACATATTGTTGAAAATACATAATGAAAAACTTCTAAAAAATCATTATATATATTATGATTCATATATCATAATTTTTGAATTAATATATATAAACACATCAATTATTCCACATTATCCTTAAGCTATTAACTAGGTTTCATCATCTTATTCCTTAATAAATCTTTCCTTTTATATGTCATTCATAGTCTCTTTGTCATCAAGAGAAAAACTATTACAATTACAACCATGATAATTCTATTAATGAGCATTCCACTTAGGAAATAGATTTATATAATTCCCATATATTAAAAATTTGAAAAAATCAACTGTCAAAGAGATCTAAGGGAGACTATCATTTTCATTCATTGTGTTAATTGAACTTTTCATTTTTTTTCTTTGTAATTACCTACATTGTGTCTTTATTTTCCACTTTCAAAAACTATTATTGTTCCTTTGAGACATTACATAGAGTTATTTTCCCACATTATTTATATATAGAAAATTTATTATTATTTAATATATGGTCTCCACCACCCGAAAACTCAATGAACTATATCCTTCTCTTATTTGGTTAGTTTAAGAGTTAGTTAAGGTGCATGTTGCTAATCATATATCATGAAAAATAATTTGGAATAATAATAATATGATTCACTAACATCATTATCCAATTTGGTTTCTCATCAACACATTGTTTTTTATATTCAACATTAATCTAATAACTTATGTTCCTCACCATTGACTAAAACCAAAAACCATAGTGTGAGTAACAATATTCACAATGGAAAACCACATAGTAATGAAAAATAATTTAGGATATATAAATCATGAATTTATTTTTTTAATCTTTGACACCTTAGGTTTATCCTAGGTCATTCATATTCATCATCTATTTAAATCCATCATAATGGTTCATAAAGAGTTTGTGAATTTATAAAGAATATCCCCTAGGAGTATAATCCAAGTGTGATCAAGGTTTATTATCGTGCACCAGGTAAGGAATGAGTCTAGATGAATGTACCCTTTAAAAATTTACTACCCTTAGGTACCTCTGTGCTAGAGCCACATCCACTTGTATTATCCATACGGGGATGTAATTTCATGGAAACCACTCACTCTATCATTTACCAAAATTCCAGAAAATTTTGCAATACTTTGAAACATCCTTATACTTGTCCTCAGAGATATCCTTACAGTTCTCGCAAAATTTTTCTCATCTTAGTTTCTAAAGTATAGCTAATCCTTTCCTCTAATACCAACTGTAATGACCAAAGAATTTTATAAATGGATATAACATGTTTTAGAATAATATTCAATACAATAATAAAATACAAAAGTAATAGTTTAGTTTCTTTGGATACTGGGTACACAATATTCTATATTGTTGAAAGATATTCAATATCTCCCATAAATATCTTCCCCTTTAGTACTCCACATATACATTCCCTACTTAAAAACATTTATTCATAAACTGGGTAATGGAAACATAATAAAGGGTGAGAGTGGATTCTTAGTTAGGGTAATAATGTGAGATATCAATTATCACAAAATCATGACATGATAATAAGGGTATGTGAACAAGATATTAACATTTTTAAAACCATAACCTACATATAAAATATCATAATCTTGAGACATGTCATATTTCGTAGCAGTTCATAAGATATGAATCATAATGGAATCAAAGAACATGATCCCTGAGAGCATAAAATTATCACATAACATTGAATTATGTACTAAAAATACTCATAGAGAATAATTTACATAGTATTCAATGATTATTTATGTGGATATCACAGTAGAATGGGTTACCTCCAGAAACTATCATTGTAGTCAAGGTTCACTCCCAAGTATAACATAGTGGACATAGTTCCTTACTGAACTGGGTTCACTCCCTATTCCAATAATATTTATCTCATGATATATCAATATTTACCTAATTCATTGGAGGTAGATATAGGTCCCACCCATCTTTGGTTATAACATAACCGCCTTCCATTGTTATAAAATTACAAGCATCACATAATGAAATTCATACATATGTGTGACATAATATATTAAAACATTCATCATATCAGAGCCTATGAAAATAAATGATATTCATAAACATTTCATCATAACATCAAATAAATAAAATAAACATGTTTCATAATCATTTCATCATTTAATCAAAGAACAACCCATGGGAAAAGAAGTTGATTTCGTTATAATTTTTTTTCATGTTACAACCCATGGAAGAGAAACAAAGTTTATAAACATCCTTTCATGATAAACATAAACTATAAAAAGAAAAAATAAGAATGGTGTCCTAGTATCACATCCTCAGTAAAACATATATAGTATCAAATAATTTCATCTTATAGAGAAAATGAGTTTGAAAGATCATGTCGAAAATATATTGAGGAAAATAACTTTCTTTGAAAATAAATTTTTAAAACTAAAAATTCAAAACATATTTAGGAAGTCATTTTATTTGAAAATAATATTTAAAACTTATAAAAAAATATTTAAAAAATATTTACAACATTTTTGGTGGCGAATATATTTTCTACTTAAAAAAACTTTTTAAAATCATAAAACATTTTGAAAATAATTTTTTTGAAAATAACTTTGATTAATTATAAATTATGCTTCATAGAAAATATAATCCATGATTACATGAAATTTCACTCATCCCGTGCACATTAAAATAATGATTCATTTAGAATTTTTGGTAAAATTTAAATGGAAATTGTTTGGAAAATAACATGAAGATTATTTTCAAAAAAATTTAAAAATGAAAAAATGGGTAAAGTTTTATTTGATAAATAATTTTAAGAATGTTAAAAAAAATTTGAATACATTTTTATAAAACATGGTTTTTGAGGAAAAAAGGTTTTCAACCGAAGACAGAAATAAAGACAATTTTTCTTAAAAATATTCTTTTGAACTCTTGAGTACATAAAGAGAGTAAAATGAGGGAAATTTTTTTATTCTCATGACATAACTAGAGTGTAATAAATGTCCTGAGTTTATTTAGAGATAGATTATAATATTTCATCATTGGAATCATAATAATAATAAATACTGATAAAATATGATATTGTGACATAAATATCATAACACTTTGGTAACATTAAATTATAATCCCCATAAAAGAATAACATAAAAGGTGACACTGCCAATGTCACAATGTTTTTATTTTTTATTTTATCTGTTTATTGAGTGGGATTGAGTTTTGATAGTTTGTGGGATAAAATTTTAATTTTGGAGGCCTTTTAAAAATTCATGGTTAGCCCACATGGTTTACTAAACTACGCGGTTACTGTGAGGGTGGGCCTATCCACAGGATAATCCCATTTTGAACGGATTCTGCATGGTTTGTCAAGCTATACAGAGCTCCCTAGAGACAGTACGTGGTTTTGGGTGTGTCATGGGTAAGTCAAAAGGTTTTTCCAAATAGTTCAACCTCATTGGGGAAACTATGTGAAGGGGTTCCTAGAATTGGAAGTTGCGAGTGCATAGTTAGTGAACAATTTGGAATACTATGTGGGTTGCCCAATTTTTTTTTTTTTTTTTTTTTGTTTTCTTTCCTATTTTTCCATTAAGGAATTTTAAACCCTCTTCCGCCCTTATGTATCGCACAAAACCAATCCCCCATATTCTCCAATCACATGCATGATACCCATCTCCAAAGATCTCCCCTTTTCTAATGTTATATAATATTTATTCAAGTTTCTTGGAAGATCCTTTGAGGTAAGGTCTCCAGCTCCCCCCTCTTCCATTTTCTTGGCATTTTTCATCACCCCATTACCCCCTATGTTTCAGTTTTCACCATTGAAGGTGAAGCATATCATACCATTTCGATTATCCCACCTCCATTTGAGTTTGGTTTATTCTTACCTCTTTGGTTGGACCAATATTATTTAGGGATTTTGGTGATTTATAGTCCTTTAGTTTGCTTAGGATGCCTCGCAACTCTTAGATGAAAACCTACACATATGCACATGTGTAGGTATGTATATATTTATATGTAAATCCCTTATTTATATGTATATATTCACTATTGTAAGTGTATATTTATATAAATATAATGGGTCTAGGTGTTCTTATGTACATATATGGGCATATACGTGTAAGTGTAGGAGTGGATTCAGGGGACCTACCTATATATGAATGTTTAGGCATATATATAAGGATCCACTTATACATATTCATTTATGGTAATTTTAATATGAATAGTGGGGATAGGTTTCATTACATATATATGTAGTTGAATATGTATGAAAGTGGGAAAGGGTGGATTCAAGTGGTCGTTGATGAAAGTATTTATTTCTAAGGTGCTTTGTCTTTTTCCTATTCTCTTTGAGGTAAGTATTACTAAAAAATTGTTTCCCTTTGAAATTTTAATATGATTACACTTTTAAAATTCCCATTTTATTAAATTATGATTACACTTGATATCCTTGTGATGTTTTGAAACCATTTAAGTGTGTTATTATCTTGAAATATATGGATTTTATTGCAAAATACATGGTTCATATTTTAAATTGTATTGTTTAATAATTATAAGATTTTATAAAATGAATTTGGGGATTTTTGAAATGGTTTTAATGTTGGTAAAAGCGGTTTGACCAGATATTGGTTTTAATTGGGTGAAAACAATATTTCAAAGGGAACTTGGTTTTTAGGTGAGGTGTTTACCTCAATAAATTTTTGAAAGGGGTTCTTTAGTGTATTTCAAAATGGTATTTTAAACGTGTGTGTAGTTTAACCCTTTTGAAAATTCCATAATGGATTGTCTTAAATTGGTCTGATGGAAATGGATGGTCTTGGGAATTGATTTAGTTTTTAAAGGGTAATACCATTATTTAAGAGTGAATTTAGTTTTTTTCTGAATATGTGTGTTATTTTCATCATTTCAAAAATGGTGTTTGGCATTTTTTTTATAAAATAAAAAAGGTAATGACAACCCAAGCAGTTTTTGGGTGTTAAAGGACCGATTGCCAATTTAGCTTCTAAACTGAGTTATCCAAATGGGTGTGGCTTGTTTATAATATAATTGTCTAATTAAATGGATTAAAGTGGTTTAATGATTTCAAATGGGTTTAGATAATGGTTTTAGATACGATTTTTTCCTTGAGAAAGTATTTTGATAAAATGGGAATGATTGTTTATGAAATTAGTTTGTGAAGTAGGTTTCATGAATTTGATCTTGTTTGCGATTGTGTGGAATAGAGTAGTACATGGGTTGAACGAGGTGTGAGTGGGAGGTTTTTATGAGAAACCACAAGATCCTTCATGGAGGATGGTAGAGAGATATTTCATTTGGTTTCCAAGGGACCGAGTGATCCTTTTGGTAGGAATGATAAGAGATATTTTGTTACTTGCTGAGATATTGTGAGAGATCATGGATCCAGGACTGATAAAGACCACAAGAGCTTCCACTTTACTTAGATGTCTAGCATAATTTATTTAGAATCACTCAATTTGGACCCTATGGTTAGATTCCTAGGTGCAGTTACTCATTCAGAGTTGGTTTATATGATTTACGCATTGTGTTAGTTCCATTTTTGATATGATGTAATGAGGTATGTTATGACCATTTTTATTCATTTATTATATTTTTATGTTTATTATCTCCTCTAATATTCCTTTTTTGGATAATTTAGCTTGTTGTGCCCTGGATAAATTGGTTATTTATTTGATCTATGTTGTACAATATTTTAAAGATACTGTTTTCATTTAAAGGAAATAAGTGGATTGTTTTTGAGAATTCTTAATGATTTGAGTGGCTATTGATAAGGATTTTTAAAATGGATTTTTTTTTCAAAATGTGTGAGTTCATTATTTGAAAACAAATAGAAATGTTTCTGGAAATGTTTTATGGAATAGAGTAGTATTTAATTGAGATGATTATTTTTGTAATGATTAATTTCTATCTTTATTTTCAAAATAACATTGATTATTTACCTTAGGAAACATTTTTCATAGTTTTAGAAGGTTATGGTGAAATAATGGGATTTTTTATATCATGCCCATATTATTCCAATTTCTTAGTTGGAACTTGTTTTATCTTCATATCATTGGGGAGATTTGAGTGGTGGTGACCCATGGGGTAATGATATTAGTCTTCTTTTCTATTTTTAGTTGTTCCTTGTTAGTTAGTTTTGTTTCTGTTGTATCCTACACTCCTATTTATTTATTTTGGAAATTGAATTGATTATTCCACTATAATTTATCTGTAATTTTGGAAATACTATCCCCAAAGGTATTCCTGTGATTCCCAAGTGCTTGTCCCCAGCCCATGGGGATCGCGAACGCACTTCGAGACTTGTATTGAATCATTTTGGGTGTCAGGTATGATGGAAGGCTATGCTAACATGTAATAAAATAGTGTCATAGGTAGGTTTTCCATTTGCAGTATCCTAATCCTCTTGTGTCACCATTGTTATTTTCATATTTCATAGAAGAATTTGGTTAAGGTAGTTGGAGCTTAAGAGGTAAGGGTATAAATACTATAGCTAGACCGTTCTTATCATCATCCTCAAGCCACTTAAGGAATTTGGGTATCAAATCATGAATTCTTGTTTTTTAGGTTGTTTCTAATTGATTTTTTTGATCCCCATTCAGAACATTTTTGATATTGGGGTTGCCTGTGGTTTCAAACTGGAAGGAGAAAGAACATAAGACATGAGTTAGAAAAAAAATCTTCGGAAACCATGTGGTGTCCATGCGGTCCAGCCTGTCTCCCTAGTAGGGTGTGTTTCATGGATGGTGTTTAGTTTCCCGACCAATGTGTCCAAATTTTAGTTGACACTATTTCTACCTCGATTGGCATATTTTGACTCCACTTGTTTCTAGATTTCTCCAAATTTGATTTTTACTTGTTGGAGGTGAATTGAGGAGTGTTTCCCCCTTTTTGGGTGCGGTTCATATGATCTTGGGATGATTGAGTAGTGCTTGTGTGTGCCTATTTTGGAGAACCTTGACTGGGAAATTAAATAGTGGTTTTGATGAAAACATTTATTTTCAAAGTTGGTTTTGTGGAAAATAGGAAAGGGTTAATTCTATTGGTTTTATGAAATGTTTTATAAAAATGTTGTCTCCTTATGAAATGCTATTTTCAAAAGGAATATGAGTTTTTAATGGGCATCCTTAGGTGTTTGGTTTTCAAAATGAAATGTAATTTTTAATAGAATTTCTTGAGGATTTACTAGATTGAGAAATGTGTGGGTTCCATAATAGTTTTTTTTGTTTCAAATAAGGATGGATTTTTTTGGAAATACCATGTTGGAGGGTGATTTAAAAAATTCCTTGATGAAAATGATGTTTTGAAAGGAAAAAATTCTTTTGGTATAATTGTGTGTCTATTTTGATGGTTTCTGCGTGCCTTGTTATGGATTGATGTTTGTTTTAATTCCTTCATTGTGTAGGAATTTTTATTTTTATTTTTTGAGGCATGGATTGGTTATGTCCTGGTCTTGTTTGTTCCCCAGAATGGTTTAATGAGTTTCTTCAATTTTGATGCCTACCAAGACTCCTAGTGTAGTGGTGGATGTGGAACTATCCCTATGAATTAATTTGAGTGATGAATTGTGGGTTTAGTTGAGTTTTATAGGTTAAATTTATTTTTGGAAGCTATTATTTTGATTTTTTTTATCTTGGTTTTAGAGCTTCGACTATTGTGCTTGGTTTTGGTTGACATTTTCCATTCTTTGTGAGGGTTCATGTGGATGGTTTCCTTTTTTAATTTCCTGATGGATGGTTTGAGCATTAGCTTGTGGTGTGCCTTATTTTTTTAGGAATTTCCTTTTCCTCTCTTCCCTCATGGGTGTTGTGTGGTTGGATGTGAGTGCCATTTTTTGGAGACTAATTTGTTGGGAAAGATGTTCTTAAGGATTTTCGCCACCCTTGTTCTTAGGTTGAAAATTAGGCATGCTCTTTGTTTGGACAGAAGAGAGGACTTGGGTGCATAATTAGGTAACTTGGATGTTTGATCCACTAACTAGGTTTGGTATACTAGATAGTGATTATATATGGCCATTTGGGATACACCATGTGAGGGGGATTCATGTTTTTACCCTAGGTTATCCACCTGTATTGTGACCTGAGGTGAGAGCTATTATCACTCTTTTGAAGAAGTTTTTTGTTGTTCTTTCCCTCTTAAAGTTGGGATCATTTGTGGTTGAGAGTGCATTTGTTACTCCCTCTTGGATTTTATCATTTCTTAAGGATGTATCATTTTAGATTTATATATTATCACATGGTTAGAGGGACTCTAAATGGTGGGAAGACCATTTTAGAGAAATTCTAAATGGCAGGAAGGCCATGTTAGTTCTCTCGTGCTCCATAGAAATACTAGATCGATGTTCTATTTTCATTGTTCTTGGAGTCCTTTACTAATTTTTTATTGATTGGTTCAATAATTTTGAGGATATCTATTGTTAGTTATGAGGATGATCATGTTGAGTGGTTCCTTTGGCCAGATCCGTTTTGGATATTTTTTCCCTCTGGTCTTTCTTTTTAGATTGTGATTTTTTAGGGGTAGAAATTGGTATGGTGGGTAGTTTGTGACACTCTCGATATTGTGATGTTTTATATTTTTGTATTATTTTATAAAATTATTGATAGGTCTTGAGTTTTGGTTTTTGGTGGGATTGAATATCATTTTTTTCAGACCTTTTAGAAATTCAAGGTTAGACCACATGGTATTTCAAACCGCGCGGAGCTCTCCAGAGACTATTTAGGGTCTTGGGTGTGTTGGGGATGTGACACATGAATTTAAAAATATTTTATGACATATATAACATATAAATTTAATTAATATCATTAAATAATAGTGATCAATTTAATTTTCAAGGTAAAATTCCATTCTGGTCATAAAAACTATTTTTTCACAAAAAAAACATTTTTTATATTCAATTGGTTTTTATTTTCATTTCTAATTAATTGGTAACAAATGAAATCATTTTATGAACATGTGTAAACTATGATTTCATAATTTAATTAATCATAGTCATTTCCACCATTATAATGTATATGTGATAACTATTTTGTTAAATAAATAATATTAATATTATATTGTTTTCTGGTAAGACTCGGGCTTATGTGTAACATAAGTTATCACTGGGATTCGATGTTGCATGAAACCCAAGACAAAATTGGTGTTGAGTGTGATGAAAGATAAACTATGTATTGTGTGTTACAAAATATATTAAATTATTTAAATTAATTTTAACGAATATATTTCATAAAATCTCAGTATGTTACCTTGAAGGTGTCAAGAGGAGAGGATAGGGGATGGCCTTTTAAAATTAAGGTGAATGACACACTTGTAATTCTTGAAAAAAAAGTTATGACCATGCGTTTCACATAACAAAAGACTAAAATATGGATTATTCTCATTATAGGGCAAAAATTTGGAAAGAAAATATATTTTATACATGTTTTTAGTTATTTTAACTCTTATATTTTTAATTTAACACCCTGATAAACCCATTTTCACCTTAATCGTGGTGAATACTTTTTTCTATTTTACTATTCATTATGGTAAAAAATTAATTTGAACTTATTAGATAATATAAATTATTATTATTCCAAATATGGAATCCATTTTTCCAAATTCCATTTCTAGAAGTGAAAATATTTAATTTAAAATTAATTCTACACACGTGACAAGAAAGTGGGTTTTCAAAGAGAAAGTGTTAAAAATTTTAGAAGGTTTTTATATTAAAATTAAATATGAAAATAATTTAAATGAACTAAATTAAATAAATATAAATATATATATTTATATTTATAATTGAACTAATTTTATTTTAAAACCAATTTATAATATAATTTAACTTTAAAAATATTTTATATGAAAAAGTATTTTTCAATTTAAATTCAATATTTTTTAATATTCATAATAAATTTAACCATTTCAAAAAATTATAAGAAATTCACCATAAGTTAATTTTAACATGATGATTAAAATAATGAAAATTAATATTTCAAATAATTTTTTAAAAGTTTAAAAGGTTAGTTTTAAAATAAGTGACCAAAAAGGCGACAAAGCTACTTTTTAGAAAAATAGAGTTTTTAAGCATAAAATTTGATTTATTATTTTCTATTTTCTAGAAAACACATATTATGAATGATATATTGTTTATTTAAAATATAAAACATAAATTTAATTAAAATATTTCACCCAAAGTATTTTTTTTAATTTATTTAAGTAAAACATGTTTTTTTTTCATAAAAATAATATTTCAGAGAAATACTTCCTTTAATTTAAAATGGAGTTTTTTATTTTTATATTTAATTAATTGGTCACTGAAGAATTAATTTAATATAAATTTTTAAACCAATTTTTTCATAATTTAGTTAATATTATTCATACCCACCATTCAAACAGCTAAGTGATAACTATAAGATAATAATATCTTAATAACATGACATGTTTTATTTAAACATAGGGTGGTGTGTAATGAAAGATAAAATAAGTGTTACATTTAATGAAAAATATTCAAAGGTAAAATTTATTTGTAAAATAGTATTTCACAAATCTTGTGGTGTAACATTTTACCACCCTTTAAATAAATTTATCACTCAAAACTCATCTCGATCAACAAAGGTTTAAAATTTGAAAATTACTTCATAGAAACCCACATCATAAAAGGGTTAAAAACATCCTATTGAAAAAGAGAAAGGGATGTGTGAAAGTAATATTGAATAAAAAGTATTGGGTTTTTAAATTAGGGAACATGAGTGGGATGTGAAAATGAGGACATTGAAGAGAAAACTAACACCCAAATATTAATGGAGAGTGATAAAGAACATGGTCAAGAGAAAGATAACGTCTACAATGCCATAAAACATAGAGGCCTGAAAAAGGTCATTGATATCATCAGAAATGATGATAAGAAGAAAACATTTTATTTTAAGATCATTTTCCTAATGTCGGGGAACTCATTTTCCATCAAAACTGAGAACGTATGAAATTATATTTAATTGATATATTTTTATTTCATAGGAAAAATTTCATCCTTTGGTTGTGACTTGATCATTTTAGAATTTATATATTACTCTAAGTGGTTAATTCTTCAATTATTAATCACTAAATAATATCTATAAAATAAATATAATTCATTCCTTCTAAAAAAAGTGTTTGACACTGATTATATAATATTGATAAATATTCATATAGTGAAATAATAGGATAATCTCTAAAACGCATCCAATGTTTAAATTAAACCATTAAATAAATGGTTAACCTTATACCTATAAAAAATTATAAATAAGGTCACTAAATTTCCCAAACTAGACATTAATATTCCAAATATCATTAAGTAGCTCTTAATGGCCAGATAGAAAATATGTGAATACCTTGTTTATATATTCACTTAAAGCATGGTAATAACCATAATTACCATAAAATATCAGTGAAAACATGAATACTTCATCATTACTTGAATAAAACCATATATTATTTAACATATTAAAGATATCCATTAATTTTTTGAACTCCATCAATGATAACATAAACCACTTTCTCAACAAGTCCTTTATCAGTTTTGAGGTAATTAATATTATCCAATTTATCTTATCCATATAAATCATAAATTTATCCAAACTAAAAATTGTTTTATAAATATCAGGAAAATATTAAGGCTTATATTCCCTTAATAATGTTTTTTCCATAAAATATTACCCTTACATTAGATCAATTTTCTAGGTTATTAGTATTATTCAATATATTTTTTTATATCCTTAAAGAAATAATTTTACTAAAATATATTTTTATATTTCGTGATTCATATAACATAATTCATGAATTAAAATATATAATTACTTCAATCATCCAACTTCCTTGTCAAACCATTAACTAGGCTTTGACATATTATTCTTTAACACTTATTTCCCTTCATATGTAATTTTTAGTCTCCTTATCATTAGAAATATAACCATTACTCATAAAACCTTGTTGGTTATCTTTATGAAATTTCCCCTTATGATATGGATTTTCATAATCCTCATAATTTGATCATTTAAAACATTCCACAGTTGAGGATATCTTAGGGATACCGTTATCCTCATCCATTTCACTAACCTGACATATCATTTTTCATTTGAAGTTACCTTATTTTCATCAATAATTTCCACACCAAAACATATTCTTATCCCTATAAGACATTCCATTTAGTGATTTATTCCACATTCCTAACATATAGGAAACTGAATATTCATTCCTCTATGGTCTCCACTAACTCATATTTTATAATCCTTTTTCATTATCTTCTTTGGTGAGTCTAGGATTTTTTTAAGGTGTACATTGTAAATCAAGTTATGTGATAATTGATGAGGCATAATCACAATATCATTCACTCTTGTCATCTTCCCATTTAGATACTCATTAGTAAATTTTCCTTCATATTCAATTTTAACCTAGTTGCTTTTGGTTCCCACAATTAACTAAGACAAAAAAAACATAGTGTGAGAAACACAAATCATAGTAGAAAACCACATTATCATAAAAAATCACTTATAAGATGTCTAAATCATGAAACCCTATTTTTAATCTACGAAACCTTATATTTATACTAGGTCATTCATAGTTAACATCTATTTAAATACCTATAAACATTCTTTGTAAAGAGTTTGTAAATTTATAAAGCATATACCCTAGGAGTTTCAAACTAGGTATATAAAAAGGCTCTTTTTCTTGCACCATGTGATGATCGAGTCCAAATCAATACACCCATTTTAGAGTTACTACCTCTAGGTGCCTTTGTTCTAGATCCATGTTGACTTTTAGTATCCATAAGATCATGTAATTTCTTAGAAACCACTTTCTCTATAATTTACCAAAATTATAGTACATTTTTATACTTTGACTCATCCCAAGATTTATCCTTAGAGACATCCTGAAAAATATCCTTATAAACTTCTCTAGGGATCTTACTATAGATATCTAATAATAGTTTCCAAAGGTTAACTGAACCTTTCCTCTGATACTAACTATAGTGAATCTGGATTCTTATACATAGATATTACATATTTTTAGATAAATATTCAATAAATTACACAAAAACACACCTGATGAAAATAATAGTAAACTGTCATTGGGGAATAGGTAAAAAATATTCTTATTAGGTTAAAGATCTTAAACCTATTCCATAAATATCTCATCCTTTAGTAATCATTATAAACAAACCTACTTAAAACCATTATTCATAACCCTAGTAATGGAATCATAAGAAATGGTGAGGTTATATTCTCAATAAGGGTAAAAAAGGGAGATATATAAGCATAACATGAACATAAGAATATGAGGACCTGATCATAACATTTTAAATCCATACCCTTAATATCAATGATCATAATATTGAGTTATTGAATAAGGATTGGAAGTTCATAAGGAATGAATCATAATAGAAAAAAAGAACATGATCCATGAGAGAATAACATTGTCATAAGAAATAGGTTTATGGAATAAACATCTACTTAAAACATTGTGAAAATATATAAATAGTGATAGGTTTATTGATTAAGTTAAGGATATTAAATCAATCCCCCACATGAACTTATGTACACACAACTAGGTTCACACATAACATTATAGACATGAAAGACAGGTCCATTCATAATACTATGAGCGTTTAATCAGGTAAATTCATAACATTATTAACTTTTAATTGGGTTCATGCATAACATTTTAAACATTTAATCTGGTTTAAGAATAATATATTTACTTATGAGTTATCCATATTTACCCAATTCATTATAGGGAGATATAGGTCCCATACATCAAATAATGTGAATAATATATATGTGTGCCACCAGATCATAAAATATTCAACATATAATAACCCATGAAATGAAATGGGTTTGAAAAGTATTTAATCATATTATAACCTGTGCAAAATAGATAGGTTTCATAATCGTTTCATCATTCCATCATAACATAACTTGTGGAAAAAGAATCGGGTTTCATAATAATGTTATCATTGTAAAACCTGTGAAAGATAAAAGGGTTTCATAAACATATTTTGATGATAAAACAATAAGATAAAAATAATAATGGTACCCTAGGTTCATATCCCCAGTATATCATAAGTTATATCAAATGATATTATCTTATATAGAGAATGATTTTGAAAGATCACCTGGAACATTTCTTGAGAAAAAAAAATTTCATTGAAAATCACTTTTTAAAACAAATAATTCGTAAATATTTTTTAAAATAATTTTGTTTTAAAATAAAATTGAAATATTATAAAAGATGGTTCAATAAAAATAATGGTCATTATAAAGAAAAATTACATTCATGCCGTACACATTAAAACAAATATTCATTTCACATTTTTGGTAATTGCTATGAGGGAATTGTTTGGAAAATGACATGTTAATTCCTTTAGAAAACATTTTTTTAAAAAGTAAATCAGGAGTAAAAATTCCTTTAAGAATTAATTTTAATAATTTCTTAAAAAAATTTGAATTTTTTTTCAAAGAACATGGTTTTGAAAGGAAAATTGTTTTGATGAAAGAGAGAAAAAGTTGTTTTTTATTAAAAACATTCCTTTTAACTCTTTAGTACATAGAGAGTGGAAAATGAAGGTAAAGCATGTATTATCATGACATAAATATATGATAATAAAATCCATGAGCTTCTTGAGATATATATCATAATATTTTATCATTGGAAGCATAATCATAAACAATCTTGATAAATGATGAGATTATATCATAAAACCATTACTACTTTGGTATCATTGAATTTTAAGTACCATGAAATAATAACATTAAATGAAAAATATAAAATCAATAGAATAAATAAATTCATAATATTCCATTTCAAAGGGTCTGTTTATACACCTTATAAAATAATTCACTTGCATAACATTACATATTTTTCAAAGAAGGCAAATTAAGACAAAAATCCATTAGCGCTTTGGTAACTTTTTAACCATAAACCTATTAAAAGGGAGGTACTAAAATGGATATGTATATAATAATAATTTTCTGTATCATAATCATAAAAGACATTCATGTTTAGTTAAACTACCACATAAAATAAATAGGTGGTGAATATGGCATGTGTCTCATGGGAGTAAAAAATCAGATTGAAATCTATTACCATAAGTCTCGACTTCCTTAGTACATGTTTGAACCTCCTTTATATTAAATATAATTTTATTATAAATCTATTATATAACAATAATTGTATATATAATACTATATATTATTTTCTTATGATCTTTCGTACTTTTTATTAATAATTCCATGTTTAAGTCACATTTTTGGTGATTACGGATTTGTTTTTCATATAAGGTTTTTTGTTATTTTTGATCCTATTAAATTGATCCCTATTTCGTAATCTCTAGAATAATAATCATGAAATAATTATCATATTTATACATCAATTTTACATTTATGACCAATCATGAAATATGGTTGTGATAAATGAAGTATGTTACGATCATAGAGACGGTAGGCCATACGTACGCATGAGTAATCTTTCCAATTGTAAATGATCATTATGGAATGGATGTAAGTACGATTTTTTATATTTAATTATAATAATATCACAAATAACTTATTATTTTATTAAATATACTTACACATATTATTCATATAGTGTGGTGATGAAAAGAGAGAGTCACATCACTTTGTAAAGGCTGTAGTCCACACGTACACGAACGAAATTATCATATTTTAGTGAGTGAAAATGTAAGAAATAAAATGATATATTAAGATATGATTTTCATTTATATCAAAATTAATCATTAAATTTATCAACATTATTTTCTATTTAAATAGTTAGTGATGACGAATCAAATCGCTTCATGAGGCGATAACCCACCGTACACCCGAGCAACGTTATCGTATACCCTATTGAATGGAGTGTAAAAAAGTTACATATGATATAATGGATCCATATATTTAATTATTTTATAAATTAAATTTATATAATTTATATCCATCATCATACCAAACCCTGATAGGTGATAATGGAAAAATGATTGACATCGGTTCACGAGACGGTTGTCCTTCATACATAAGAATGATTATTTCGTAACCCATTTGATGGAATTGGGGATAGTTATAGGTCAAAACATAACATAAAAACAAATAAATATATGGAAGATACTGATGTTATTATTTCCACATTATTTAATAATAATCAAAGGAGGTGGAGGAAGAAATAGAATAAAAACCCTCATCAAAGAACGTTACCTCTTCTTTGGGTAACCTGATTAGGTTTTCACAAAAAACCTTCCTAGGTTGGATTTATGCACAAAATAAGTTTTATTGAATGAGAGTAGGGAATTTGGGAAGTTAATTGGGTATCTATTTTCTGAAGCAAAAGGGTTTTAAGGTGTGAAGAGTATATGATAGGTGTTGGCCTTTTATAATTGAGGTGAGGGGCACACTTGTAATTTTTGAAAAAAAGGTGTTCCCATATTTTTCACATAAAACAAGGAAAAAAAATGGATTATTATAGAGAATTAGAAATTATAGGGTCCAAATATGGCCATATAATATATTTTATATAGGTTTTTAGGTTATGTTAGCCTATATCTTTTTGATTTAACCCCTAGTAAACCCATTTTTACTTTAACTGGTGAAAATAATTTTTACTATTTTTATTATTAATTATGGAAAAAATTAATTTTACCATATTAGATAATATAAAATAGTCTAATTAAAAATATTGAATATATATTTTTAAAATTACATTCATAGAAGTACAAAAAATTAATATAAAATTAATCACGTTGACGTGATGAGAAAACGAGTTTTCAAAGAGAAAATGTTCAAAAGATTATAAGGTTTGTAGATCAAATTTCAATAAGAAAATGATTAAAATGGAATAAATTAGATTAATAGACATATAATTGAAGTAATTTAAATTTAAAACCAATTTAAAATATAATTTATTATCATAAATAATTTAAACGAATGGACAGTTTTTAATTAAAATTATGCATTCTTCACTATTCATCAAAAAATTAATCATATCAGAAAATTATCAAAAATTCACACTGAAATAATTTTTACATTATGATTTCAAAAATGAAATTTATTTTTTAAAATAAATTTTAAAAAAATTTCAATAATTTTTTTTTAAAATAAGTTTGCTGAATGTTGGTAATATTGTTTTTTAGAAAAATTCTGTTTTTAAGCTTAAAATTGGATTTATTCTTTTTTATTAACAAGAAAAATAATAATATGAATGTTAAATAGTAGATTGAATATATACTATATAAAGTTCATTAAAAAATTCACCAAAAGTTATATTCTTAATTTATTTAGGTAAAACACATTTATTTGAAAAAGAAATGTTTTTCAGAGAAAGGTCTCCTTTATTTTCATATAGCATTTTTATTTTTATTTTTATTTATTTGGTCATTAAAGAATTAATTTTATATAAATCTGTAAAAAATATATTTTTATAATTGCATTAATCCTATTTATATATGTCATTCCAATTGCTAGGTGATAACTATCATTTAATAATATTTAAATTATATGACATGTTTTGTTTAAACTCGAGGGTGTGTGTAATGTAAGATAAAATAAGTGTAATATGTAACACAAAATACCAAAATTTATAATTAATTTGTAAAAAATATTTCAAAAAATATCAGTGTGTTAGATACTAGACAACCATAGGCTCATCATTCAACTCAGTATCTATCACACTAATGATTAATGTGATTTTTCCTTCCACTCTGATGAAAATCCCCATATATACCTATGAATATAATTTTAAATCCCATTAACCTATTGAGAACCCATAATGTGTTTCTTCCTACTACTATAGGAACCAGTACTCTATCTCAGTGTTGATTCATAATTCACAGTGCCTTCAGCATGCCTAAAATTATAACCACAGATAAGGGATTAACTCAAAATATCAAAGAAGATAACCAATCAAAAGATGATCACATGTGATCAGATGGCATACATGATCCCATTATCAAAGAGTCTCACCATGGAAAACACATCACTGGAGAAGGTTGGTGAAAAAAATGGAGCTCAGTGAAATGATATGAATTGTTAATAATAGAAATGTCAGCATAATCCAAGTGTATAAACTCCCTATCCTGATTAGATATCAATGTCTATAGTAAGAAATCAACATAGAAATTGGATTTTAAATCCCTAAAAACCATGAAATAATGCTAATCTACTTGTGTAAGAACATCCCACCAATTATTGGTGGAACCACAAAGTATATAAGTAGTGATCTTGACCCTCTTTTCTGAAGGTGTCTCTAGATGATTGAAGATATAAAGAATGGAATATTTACACGACTCAATAGCCAAGGGGACACCTTACACCAAGGTATTGGGTGGGTGATTCTACGAGAATTCCATCATCAACTCTGAAATAATCAATTTAGGTCATGGGGCTCCATCCATGGACTATACTGCCCAGAATTATCCCCCTCAAAGCTGATCGTTAGTACCTAGTCTAGGTATAGAAGGTGGTGCCATAGGGGGTCCATAAGTGGCACTAGTGTGGGGTCAAGTACCACCACCTCATGATCATGATCATTTCCACATTCCTAGATCTGAACCTAAGTATTTCATGGTGAAATATTTTTGAAATTCCATGCACATGCCTCAGATAAGGTAAAATTTTATAAATGATGAAAAATAGAGTAGAATAATAAAAAGGGTTCTCTACCAAGGTACACCCTCTAAACTACCCAAATCTAATATTAGTGTTTCTATAATTTCCATGTTTTTAATCATATAGGTTCCATTAAATGGATTGTAAATTCCATATTATAGTGGAAAATTCATGTTAAGTTGAAATTGGAATCCCCACTTAATGAAAACCATTTCATGTATGATTAAAAATTTATAAAATGCTTAGATTAGATGAATTAAAATTCTCATATTATAAGGATGTAATATTTATAAGCTACAATTTGAAATACACTTCACTAAAAAGAAGATCATTACACCTGGTGTCAGGATAGAATAATCCCTATAGGATGGATTGATTAGATGTATCACCATTCCCAATTTATAGAGGAATATTTTTAAAATTACAATTGGAATCAATGAAATAACAACCATGGTTTTACATCATGTAACCAAGTGTACATAGCTTTGATCAGGTAAAACTTATTCAATTAAGATTCCACTTTCATTCTATGAAGGAAAAAACCAAAAAGGTTAGGGAAAACACTTTATTTGAACAATTCCCCTTTCATATAGAAGATTTTGGATGCATAGGTATACATAGAAATCAAAAAATACATAATAATCATAGGCAATATAGGAAATGTAAACAACGATATAACTTTATATTGAATAGAATATTCTTAAAGTATGAATCCTAATGTTCCTATGATGATTCATGTAATAATGATCTGTTACAATTTTGGACCATGGGAGACAAATCCATAAAATGTAACAACACAAGACATGTGTGCCACCAAATGGTAAAAGTAATACAATAGTGACATGTGTAATAAAAAAAATCATGTCCCATACCTAGAAACATGGATATCCTCTATACATGGAATAAATATATCCTAACATTAGATCATTAAAAAATTCCAACACATTCTATTCCCTTATCTACCATCCCAAAATGGTAAGGCAAGGAAATGAAATCCTTTGATACCACTTTTTGATTTCCTGAGCTCGGTTAAATGATATATAACCCAAACTAGTGGTCTCACAGCCTCATGAGTTACTCCCCGTATACTAGAGGCTATGGACTAGTATTTAGGGTTTTTAGTTTTATGGTGGGGAGACTATATGCTCATGATTAGAGAAAAATGCAGTGGTGATATCAGGTAAATAAACAAAATAAGTAGTAATGGTAGAGTATCCGAATAAAAACATCATCTAGATCAAATAGTAGATAAATAATTCACTAATAAGAAAAATAACCGATATTATATACAAAATGATAATGATCCCATGATTCTATAGAAAAAATGAAAACATGAATACATGGAAGAATTCTTATAATATAATACTTATAGCCAAAAAAAACAAAAGGGACAAAAAATATCTCATAAGAATCCATAGTATGGTCTCAATCATATTATACCAAACTCCCATTTTAATATATAATAAAATATCCATTTTTCTAAACCTATAATCATGTAATCTTCCTAGGTACCAATGGAAAGCTGGATAAGATGTGAGTAAAACTCAATTGGCCACCATTGATAAATTTTATAACTAATTAATTCTTTGAATATAAATTGTAACATCGTGTACATATATCAAATATAAAAAGTAATTTAAAATGACCCATGTTAGCTCAGGTTCCTCATGGGTCACCTGGATGACCATACATGCTTTAGCATAATCCAAGTGTATCTTAGTATTTTATTATTTATTCATTTAGAGACTGAGGAATATAATATAGGTTATCACGAAATTATAATAACAATTATGTAGGATCCAAAGAGAAACTAAGGTAACCTTGACCTTATATGGTTGATCAAACTCCCTATAATTAACCATGTTGCATAAAAATAGGGGTATAAGTGTAATCCAAGGGGTAAACCATTGGTAATCTACAAGAAATGTCTCTAACCAACTCTATAGAACATGTACAATGTAATCCCATTATAATCATGAATAGATCCTAATGAGATAATATAAGGCATTATGTGTTCGAGGAAATCATTTTGAATATAAGGAGATAGTGAAAATTATTATAATTCTAGAGTATATGAGTGAATTGTTCAATCTACACTGAGGAATTCATGTATATTATACATTGATCGTACCCTAATGTGGTATCTCAATTAGTGGCCATATCGATAAATTAGGTTGGAGTCCTCTAATTGCACTATGCATTCCATTAAAAATTCAAGGATGGATCAAGTCATGCCACATTTTTAATGTAAAATCAAGGTCTATAATCAATAGACATCATACATTTTATAAGTAAACATAGGCCATATAGTATCCAGTACAGTTATTATACATTAAATTCTATTACATCTATCCACTCCCCCAAGAGTTATAAACAATGGCCAAGTGGAGGATACATCCTATTTTAGAATTCATTTAATTCAATTATTCGATCATTCACCATGAGAAAATAAAAACCACCTTAGAACATTGGTTGATCATAAGGGTCTAATGAATTACTTCAATTAATTCATTTCAAATTTAAATTATTTACATTTAATTGTCACATTTTCAATTGATAAAACAATTCACCTCAAAAGGTGGTTTTATTATAAAATAAAAACATTGATGTCATGGAATTTAGAGAATAAACCCTAAGGGGGTAGTTTAAGTTTTGGTGTTTAACCTCCAATGATATTAAAGGGAGGAATATGAGAACATGTATATCAATTTTAGAAATTTAATTGATAGAACTATAAATTTTTTAATCAATGTGTGGGAGGTCCTGCATGGAGCACAATTCCAATAGTTTATAAACATATGATACTAGAGGAAAAATTCACAGTCCACCTAACTTATCTGGGAAATAGTCTCCCAATCCAATATTGACCTCTAATTTAGGTTGTAATGGGGGTAATAGAGAAACTAGTAAAATTACCTAAAATAGGGAATATTAGATTGCATGAAGATAGATTCAATAATTATGATAGAAATATAGAAAATAAGATAATAGAGTTATAAACATACCAAGAGAGATCCAACGTGATGAATGATGCCTGAATCTGATTTCGGGTGGAGAAGATTCTCTAAAACATGGGAGGATAAATTTAATGTCTATTAGAAATATGGGTTACTATGTGTTTTAGGGAATGAAAATAGAAGAGGGGTGGTTAAGGGGTTGAAATAAAAAAATAATTTTCATCCTTTTTAAATGGGATCATAGTTTAGCCACATGGTTATCCAAACATTGCGCTGATCACGTGGCCAGATTTTCCATGAGCCACACCTCTCATGGTCCACAATTATAGTTATAAAAATAGTGTTCTTACCATGCATTCAGTACTATCAAAATTCCACACCCAAATACATGGTTAAGTACACAATTAATCAAACCTTGCGCATGTCATGTGCTTTACTTTGCAACTTATTGTAGGTAATACATGGTCCTAAAACCCTCCTTCCATGGTTAAACTAACTATGTAGAACCCATTATGGACCAATAATTTTAAGTGCATCATTATATCTAACCTTGTTCTAACCATGTGTCACACCTATTTCTTAAAAAACCGGGACTCCAGGCCCTGAACCCAGCATGAATGCTCCCAAGGATGGCTTCTTTAGGCACTTCCATTTAGGTAAAAAGAATGGTTTATACTAAATTTTAAAAGGATCAAAACATCAAAGAAAACAATTTAATACATATAGAATATTCTCATCATCATAAAAATTTCAGGAAACAATTTTATTTATCATTTTCATAGAATAAAGTTTATACAGTTTAATATATTATTAAAAATAAATTCAAATTAAGAAATGTGACTCAGTGTTCTTTTATTTGTGGTTAAATTCATTCGGGACATTTATTGATATTATTATTAATATAAAGTATATATATTATTTCTAAATTATTTTTCATATTATAATTATCATATTTACCAATTATATGGATTTATATAACTGTCCATGTAAGGTAGTGATGGTAAAATGATATGCGTTGTTCATGGATGTGGTAGTCCGCACGTACATCTGGGTGATGTTATATAATATCAATTGATAGATGATAAGGATGGTAAATAATTATTTATATTTATAAAATCATAATTATGAAATATATATCTTATTTTATCATTAAATACATCTTTAGTATCCGTAATGCAAGGTGACTATAAAAAATGAAATACCTTACTACACGGAGGAGGTAATGGAATGTACGAAAAAATGAGATTTTTATTTTACACCGGATGGACTGGAAGTTGAATGTAGTTTTTATATAAACATAATTTTATTTAATTATACTAATGATATGAATTTAATTATATTTTTTTTGTTATAGAATTTTGGGAGGAGGTGGAAGAAAGAAGAAAACATGAATGAACTATGTTGACCTGATTAAATCTTCCATGGATATCCCTTATTAGATCTCTCCTTAAGACTTTTTAAATTGGTATTAAGGTGTGATAAGATCCTTCAATAAGTGACTATGGGTTTTGGGAAGTTATTTTGGTAGTTCATGGTGATGCTAAGTTACTCATAGTGTCAGGTGAAGTGTGGGGGAGGCATGATTTTTTTTATATTAGGGAGGTGGAATACATGTAAATACTTATATTTTTAAAATAAATAATTCCATTTTCAAGGGAATTTGGGACCAAATAAGAAATAATTTTTATGTTAAGGTAAGGAACTATTTAAATACACTAATGAAATAATACAAGTACATGTGTAATTGATAATTTTGGCCTTATCTAATCTATTAACTAATATGTTATCCCCTTTAACTTTTATTATGATGAAAAAAATTACAATAAAAACCTATTTCTATGTCAAAATATTATGTTGAAATAATTACCTAATGTTCATCCTGATAATTAAAATTTTTAAATTCATTTTAATTAATTAAATTTATAATGGTGATAAAAATTAACTTTAATGTAAGTATGCATTACATAATAAAAATAGTATTTTACTATTCACCAACAAATACAATTTTCTTGAAAAAATTACAAAAGATCACTGTAAGATAATTTTTGTTTTATTAATTTAATTATGTAGTATATTTTATCAAATTTAAACTCTATAGTTAATAAAAATTATTTTTCTATAATAATTAATAACATGGAAAAAACATTTCCCAAAGAATATTATTTAATATAAAATATTAAAAAGAAATAATTAGTATGAAAATAAAATTTTACTATGATAATAATTATGTTTTTAGATCATACTATGTACAATTTAAAAACCACCTAAAATCTCTACATAAAATACAAGTGTATGACATGCTATTGCATCGGTCACATGTAGTGGTTCTACAAGCATGGATCTCATAGTGATTTCCATGAGTAAGAACTTATCCTCCAGATAGATTCACTCAAGCCATACATGTAAAATTTCACCTTAGGATTAGTCTAGGGAAAACCCTTTTTATGTTACCTATTTTCCCCACATATAAAAATGAGCTTCATAATGAATACTCATACTACATGACACAAATTCTTCTCATTTAAATAAAAATTTCATATTTTTTTATCATTATTTATACATACCAATTTACTAACTATGTTATAATGACAAAATTTAATTATTTTATTAATTCATCATGGTTTATTTTATTTTTTTATTATGTGAGAAATAAGGCATTGATCATAAAAAGTTATTTTCAAAAAACTATATAGTTAAATTTTTGGATGTGACATTCTACCCCCTTAAAATAATTTTGAACTCTATATTTAATTACTTATATGGAAACATGTGAGGGTAAATTGTTATTATTAGTTCATGAGGATCCTATATATATTCCTAAGACTTATTATTTTCAATATAACTTTGTTCAAGTGAGTGTTCTAATTATGAAACAATTTTTCTCTTCAATCCATGATATCCACCTATTTTTCATCATGAGAGGGATCAAGTTTCAATCGTATAGCTTCAGAAGTCAGTACATGTGAAGGATCTAATAAATACTTCCTCAAAAGTGATACATAAAACCAAATATATATATGGGATATCTTTTGAGGAAGTTCTAATATATAATATATAGCCCTGAAATGATCAATAATCTTAAAGGGATGGATATATCTAGGTCTTAACATCACCTTCTTGCCAAATATCATAACCCTATTCCAAGGAGATACCCAAAGGATTAAATTATCACCAACTAAAAAAATAAAATATCAGCGATGGATATCAGCATATATTTTCTATATAATTTTTGATACATTCATATTTTTCTATTTTTTTGAATCTTCTCTATAATTTCTTATAGAAGATCAGGACTTATCAGTATCATATCCCAAACATTAACCCAATATATTGAAGTCTTGAAACCCTTCCTATATAAACCCCCATACAGTTTTATTTGAATACTATAATGGAAAATTTTGTTATATGAGAACTATACCAGTGTATTTTTTGATCCCTAAATCCTTAAAAATCCATTTAACATGATATCAATATATCCTAGAGAGTTTTAATGATTCTTTCATACTAAGAATCTGTTTGAGGGATATATTTAGAGTAGAAAATCAGTTTTTTCTCCAATGGTTTTTGAATACTTCTAAAAAACCTTAAGGTAAACCTCAGATATTGGTCAGATACATTAGATAATAGTACTATATGTAACATTACCAATTACCTTATATATATCTTGTTTTTTAAAGATAAAAATTGTTTATTTGGAATAAATGTTATGAAATTATAAATAAAATGACTAAAACCCAAATGAAATTATATCCCTTATATTTCAGGGGTGATTCCTCAGAAAATATCCAATGTGATTTTTCCCATTTCAATACTTGTATGGGTAATGGTTGAATAATTCCCATAGACCCATATTATCCATCCATAACTTGGAAACATTCCTAGCATCAAGATATATTTTCTACAATTTCCCTCTTCACATTAACCCACTAGAAGTTTTTCTTTAGATCATTATAAATATTTTTTTCTTTCTGGATGAATAGATAAGAATGATCTATGTGTACCATACAAAATATCCCTCTATTTTTATTTTTAATGGGAATAATATTAAGGTTCCAAACCTAATAAATCTATCTTTATCAATGATGATCTATACAATACTTGATACTTTTTTTGTAGCTCCAGAAAATGTTTTTAGGACTCCTTGATCATCTTATGGATGAATGGTTGAGAATATATTTAGGAAATATAGGAATTCATTACATCACATATAAATTTAGGATTAATCCTTTAGGTTTCTTTCAATCCTAATCAAGGATATGATTACATGATCTATTATACCCATAGAATCATCCATCTTGTTTTCCTTCCTCAGGTGATAATTTATTGAGTAGTAACAATATTTTATCAACTCAAGTTATTTCCTTTTTTTAATTATAAAATATTTCTATGTGAATATATATTTCAATATCCAATGACCAATATATATCATAATTTTTTCCATTGACAAAATTATACCAAATCATCAAAGTAAATGTCTCTACTTCCAGCTCAAAATCATCTATTGAGTAATTTTTCTAATGAGTAATTAGTTGACATGACACATGAGTAATTACTTTATCATTTTATATGTGAATACATCCCAATATCATCATCAAAGTATCATATAATACTATAAACCCTTACTTAATATATCCCTGTTATAGTGGGTTTCCTAAGAAAATGTTTAATAAATTTTATCTCTGATAGATGTAAAGATATTCTATTACATGTGATTATGAAACCTAATAATGATACTATAAGTAGTTATAATTTAAACTCTTTAAATTTGACTTAAATTTTATCATTTCTCAAGGTCTTCAACACAATCCTCAATTTATCTTGTTGCTCCTCCTTAATATTTGAATATAGGAAAATATCATCTATAAGGACCACCATAAAATGAACATGAAATTATATAAGGACTCTATTTATCACCTCCATGATGATTTTAGGAGAATTTTAAGATGAAATGGAATAACTATATATTTAAAGTGTCCATATCATGTATATATGTCTATCTAGGATAAAACCACTATTTATATCCCTGATTGATGATATCAATATCTAAGGTAAATCATTGAAAAGTATTGAACCCCTAAAACTTGATTTCATTCATTTTCATTATGGGGTATATGATTCTTATTCTTGTTCTTAATTTTGTTTGGTTCTTTATAACCAATGTATAGATGCATTAATACATACCACATCATGAAAGAAGGATTGATTCACCCCATAGTGATTCACTAAGGAATATGAAAACCATGACATGATTTTAATGATGTTTCTTCTTTAATTGACCCAATTAAATGGGTTTCATTTTATATGGACTATTTGATATATTTTTAGAACTTGGAATGAGTTCAATTGATATCTCCACCTCCCATTTTGGAAAAATACTATCCACTTATTAAAGAAATACCATAATATACTCATGTAAAATCAACATATCTTCAATGTTATTTTCCTCCTCAACCATTTATTCTACGATTCCATCTTTATTGGGGTCAAAGAACAATACTATATAATTCACTTATAAAGAGAGTTCACAATTGTTATTGAATATATATTTAATAATGTGATTATTAGGGATAGAAAATGATATTTCTTTATCCTAAAATTTCATATGATGCCCTTGTATTGAAATCTAATCCATGACCAATATCGTTGAAAAATATCCCATGTAAAGAAGAACTAGATATGTTGGAAGTATTTTCCAAAAAAATATTGACTATGTAAGTGTTTTACATCTTGAACACAATCATATTTTCAAAATGAATTTTCAAAAATAGAACAATATCCATTTTTTTATTTGGTGAATCTATATTCATAGAAAAGACGTGTGATATGAAAGAATGTGAATAACTAGTATAAAATAAATATTTCTACAATCTAGATAATAAAACAAGTTTACCATTCAATAATTAAAGATCTACTTCATCTACAATTATTTAAATATCTCTTCCACGTTCCCTTAGTCTAGGGGGTGATGAGGCCTATATTTTAAATTAGCTCTAGGGTTAGGTAAATTATTTTAATTAAGCCTAAACTCCTTACACATGGATTAATGATGTGTGGGTAGTGCATTAACTGGGTACTTATTCTAAACCAATGTGCTCATTGGACTCTTTGGATTACATTAGAATTTTTTTATTGGATAACTGATTTATTGGATCTTGATATTTTTTTAGATCCATTGATATAACTACCTGGGTGCTTCCTCCCACATTTTTGGTATGCTGGTAATTGAATTTTCATTCCTGTATAATTTTACTTTCCAATAATATATATTTTAATTTTATTATATCCTTAATAACTAGAGTCCCTAGTTTTTGTCTCCACCTTAGGTGCACATCAAAAAATATCTCAGTATTTTCCAATGTCTCTTATGTATAAATACACTTAATAACCATGTATAATTTGAATAATAAATTGATCGATATTTCTTTTGGATTTAGTAATAAAATTGTAAGAGTACCTTTAATGTCTCAGGGAGTTAGCCTCATATATAACAATGGATTCACCCTCATTTTTTGTTAGATCTAAAAATTCTAATATAATTTTCATGAAAAGAGTACTAGAAAAATACATGCTGATGAATATTTCCATGAACTCCTCCTATCCTTTAGATTCAATTTTTTTTACTTTTGCATTGTATTATTAATGACGATCCACCATTGGTCAGCCTCACATTTTAAATAATAGATGGTTATAAAAAACTCCTCAATTTTTGAGCACTAGAGAAGAAAATACATTTTCTATATTATATTTATAAATTTATCAATGATTAGTTTATTGGAATACCAAAAAAAATGAGGTTGGGTATTTTCTTATAAAGGCTTTGATTGCTAGTTTCTTATTATTTTTTGTTTTGGGTGCTCAAAATAATTTTCATTATTATTCCAATATTGAGAATATTGGGTGATCATTATTATAAGGTCTTGAACCCAAAATCCAATCCCATTGGTTTCTTATTGGGATAATCACCATATAATCCTTTTCAACCATTTTTAACTCAGTTAGTATAGGTTATGTCCCCTTACTAAAATAATGGAAATTTATGGATGAGAATACTTATAAAATTAAATAATAGATATAGAAGAAATAAATCATAAATAATTTGTTTACCCTAACTAATGAAATTATAGTTTTTAATCTATGATGTCATGGCCATTTTTAATTAGGGTTTCTCATTTAAATATATTCTAATCCCTCTTAATTATTTCTAAAAGGAATATAAAATAATTAAATAACATCTCCAAAGATTTCAAAAAAGTTTCTAGTTATGCCTCTTTATCTTGTAGAGGGTGACGATGGAGGTAATACCCAAAAAATTATTTCTCTATGATATTACCACAAGGTGTATCTCTACAAGATCATGTATCAACTTGTGTTTATCTAGAGAGAGATGTAATTGCTATGAAATGAAAACTCTATAAATTACCAACATTTTATTATATTCTCTATATTTATCCTTCTCTCTATGCTTCACAATAATTTTTTGTACTCATAATCCCCAAAATAACCAAACCCTACTCTGATACCAACTAAGATGAGTAATGATACGAAATATATTTATCATTCATTATTTTTCTAATTTAACCATCAAACCTCCCAAGTAATGTCACAATTCGAGAACCCAAATGTTTAATGTCTTTAGAGATAGGATACAATAAACATCATACCACACATTATTACTTCAACATTCCTATAATCGTATATACATAAGAATTACTTCTACACATAGTCCTATATATAATTCTCTAGAGAATAGAAAATAAAAGAAAATGCGAGCTCAAATGATCAATATGTGAATCCTATCAATGATCCTAGCAGGTTTGATAATAAATAAATGAGCAGACATTAATCATGGGACACATTTTTGAGTAAAGGTTATTGGAGGCATAAGAGATAATCAAATCTAAAGATATAAAATCATAGATCTTGTCATGATATAAAAAATATCTTAGAAACATGAAACATATACTATAAATTTAAAATAAGTGAAGAAACTCATAAACTATAGAAATATTGATGGTACCAGGCATGCAACAGAAGCCCCAAAAGTGGGATTTTACAATTTTTCACCAAATATCGACTTGAACTTGTCAAAGTCAACAAATAAATACCTGGATTATTTCTAGGATCTCATGTGAAGTGTTTTAAGAACACAATCAAACTTTAAAATCCCATATTAGCTCTAAATCCGAGCACGATGTCAGGTCATTGTTGGTGATCACTTCTTAAAGAATCTGAAACCGAATTCCTCTAAATTGTACACATGAACTTTATGAAACTATGGGAATGCTAATCATCATAATACAAATTCTAGCACAGAGATACTATGACTCCTTCGACACTCGGATGATCACAACATCGCTCTGCTTGTGATGACTAAGAGAGATTTTGATCTGAGGTCCATGGATCTAGAACTTATCTCTCTAGGATGTGGGAGAGAGAATATGAGAGAGAGAGACACAGTGAATAGTACATGGAAAAATCCTTCCTCCTCTATTTATAGTGTCAATAAAATATCAGGTATTTCTACCCGACCTCCTGAATACGTAACACTCTATAAACAATTTGTTATGACTTTGAAACTAAGTCATAAATATTATTATCACTTTCTTGTAATATATTAAATATATTAACTGATAATAAATTAGTCATTTTCTTGGCTCTTCATTCCCACAAATATTAAATAAACCTTGATAATATTTTTAATATTCGTTAAAATAATATTTTTTTCATGTATTTACATTAAATCTTGTAAATAAATTAAAAAAAATAAATTCAATGCTCATTATTCTAAACTTGAATAATATGAATTTATTTATTGCATTAGTGATCATATCTCCTTGAAAAAATATGAGACCCCAGTGGTGGGGACCACCATGTCCAATATACATATTCAACTGAATATGACATATTATTGAATACTCTTTTTGACTGTGACCCTCTAGGACCTTATCTCGATAGTAGTGAATAGAATTCATAGTCCAAGTGCGTGATCAATCAACCCATCATGGACCCTAAAGAGATACAGATTGTCATAATAGCGACAACCAACCTACAAACACATACTCTGTAATATAATCTCTTTGTCTTTAATATCTCATTAAGCAGTACGCAGACCCATGTCATCGTCATTTTCTTGTTTTATTATGTGTTAATCTAATAGGATGGATTTACCCTTGACCACCATGGACATGGTTTTATAAAGGTACTACCATCCAGATCAAAATGACCTTAGATATATTACTTCCATTACCAAGAAGCAATAAATCATTTCTTAACCATTAAACCAATGTCATGTCACCAACGATGCACCCAAAAAAAACTACCTCACCACAATTTCAATATCATGGTTTTTTCCTTGCATCAATGTACATAATTAAATGATATACACATAAAAGGATACCAAGTTAGGATACTATTACACATAATCATATATAGAAACATCAAATGACACCTAAAACATGTGTTGTTCATATTGGCGGGCCTGCCCTAATGATCTCACTACTAGAGATCACCGAGTTCGAACTTCATGAGAATAAGTCCCAATGATTATGATACCCCAACACCTGATAGTAAAACATTTATTGTGTCCAATAAATAATATGTATCTAGACCATAAGACCTTTATTTAAGATTAATGAAATGGTATCTCAAGGTTCTCATTATATATTGGGATCTACTATAACCTTTCGATGCCATAATTAATCTTTGAACATTACCAATAAGTAGTGGATGTAGAAAAGTCAACTCTATAATGGTATATATACATCATGTATACATAATTGTACACATGATATGTTTATCAAAATAACTTCATAGTTGGGTCAAGGGAACATACTATTTCAACACTCCCACATGCACTAGAGACAACTTGCTAACCAAACTTGTTATCTTCTCACATGATTAAGATCATGTTTCTTTTGAGTCACGACCTTAGCTGCCAGGACTTCCATGTTTTCACCATGTGGAAATTATATGATATAAAAACTCATATCCATGAGTAAAATATCAAATAATATTGTATCCATGAGTATATAACTTTTTTCCACTATTATAACATGACATCTGGATAGTAAGAATATCATAATTTACATTATGATAATACTTTTCTTACTATATGAGATTCTGAGAACTGAAAAACATCATTGCATATAACTTCTTCTTAGTTTCCTTAGAGGCTGCAACGTACTCGGTAAATGTAGGTATGGATACCACTGGTTTTTATGAGCTTGTCTTGCTCATCACTTTAGCCTAAATGTGATATTAGATCACATGTATCTTAGGAAGACTAACTTTTGTCCCATCAAAACATATATCCTTTCATCTCTCCTTCCCAAGTACATATCGCTAGTACTTTCCAAAGTACAATCTCATAGTTCTTGCTACATTTATTTCAGTTCTACTAGATATAACTGATATTTTCTTAATATCTTGGAAATATCAATCCTTGTAAATATCATGGAAATTGTGATTAATCCATTTCATAAGAGCATGGATTTTAACTTACCATGTTAATCTCCTCCCATGTCCCAGAAATGTCAAACTGGAGAGATAATGACATGTGAAAATGGTAACAATTATCTCTTGAATTGTTCCAACTTGTACTTTCTAATACCATGCCTTTATATGTACGGTTGACTAGATCCAAGAACCATTTATATACAACTTAGTAGATCCTATTCCCTAGAACTTAGATTTTCTACTTTAAGTCAATCACTGGAGAATACATTTCATTTATCATGGTCTTAACTAATTTTAATACCATTCTATTTTCTATATGTTATCGAACATATTTTACATGTAAAACCATGGTGCTCCCACTAAACTCTGGTAGAAACTTGAAAAACATTCATTCCAAAATAATTCTTTATGATCTGATTGCTTAGTTAAATCCTAAACTGGATTTTAGTAACATGAAACCTTTATTAGAAGTATGTGAGATGACTATCCCTATCAGGTTGCGTCATATAGAAACCTTCCATGTTTGGTGGTCATGACATATAATTCTCAATGTGATCATAAATATTAGCTATGAAAAGTAAAATTCTAATGTATTTGAACATACAAACTTAGTATAACCAATCAAGAAATATTTTTACTACACTTGTACCATCCATGTATCAACTCACTTGAGTACCCACCAAAATATTCAAAATAAGCCCCTTTTCATTTTTATACATGGTATCCATTATTGAATTATATTTAATCTGTTCAATTTTATCTAATTTCAATATAATTCTCACTTGTCAAAAATATTATTGTCAAGGAATAATATATCACTGGACGCAGTGAATACAAAATCATCGCCATGATTTTATCCTTCTTACATAGTATGTGTCTCTGGAACATACTTTGTTCCACATATAATTTTGTAACTAGATCCTATTCCAACTACTTGTGCATCTCAAGCATTGACTAAGACTAAGTCACTATAGCTTCCACTATCACAAATGAGATGTGCACCCTTTTATAGAAATACAATATATAACTTGACTACATCTTTTCTATGTTAGGAATTTATGTAATATATCAAGTAATCATTAGGATGAATACAATAGATGCACATTTTATTTGTTCTTGATGCATTTTTTTAATATCCTAACAAACTCTTTGCATCCAAACACATGTCCATATGACATAATGGATTTTCACCACACTATGACTTGTATGATATCCATTTTCATTTTAGTTGGCATATGATTATGTGATTACACCATTTTTTATGAAGCATTCCATGAAATATAAAGGAAGTTTCTATAAGTTGCAACATTGATATTTCTTACATCAAAATCTTGACATATAAAATGTGAATTTAGGAATTACTTCATGCTAAATTTTGTTGATAAAAGTTAACATGTAAGACTTCATCATCGATCATCCTCATTAACTTCAATGTCGTGATGTAGTTAATGTAATGAAAATTTAGGAATTACTCCACACTACATTATCATGATCAATAATTTCATAGTCAAGATATTCTTCGGCATGCGAGCTCGTAGAAACTCATACCTTATAACAATGAACATACTTCAATTTTTCATTCATTAATTACATAAAGGAATTATATGAAGTTTCTTTACATCTAGATTTCCCTTGAAACATTTCATGCTTACTTTTTGAACTAATTTCAAAAGTTTTGTAACATACCTTTATTTCTGAAGGTTTCTCTATCCAAACTAAAGACTCTGAAAATACCAAAGATGTTTAGATTTTCTGAGCCTAAATACCATAATGGTTATATTCATGACATTCACTTTTAGTGTTTCTTGAAAAATAATTATCTTATCACAACTGGGTATAATTCTTACATTTTTATATTCATCCCTTATTGCCTATGATTAATGTATCACTGAACTATTTGTTGAGTATGCTACACCACAAAAAAAATTAATTCTGAAACCTAGAATAATGTCTCCTTATGTCCAAAAGGACATAATAGATGAATGTTTTTGGTTATACTCAATAATAGTTCTACATGAATCTTTCACATGGAAATAAAGAAGTCACGTACTTATCACCACTGACCTAGGTATCACCCTTTCTTAGATGCTTGGAGAATACACATAACTTATAGTAATATTTATATATTTACTTGGTTATTATATTTAAATAAACATATGTGTTTATAATATTGTATCCAATACCAAAAAAGTAAAACTAAAACATTATATTGATGAATGTACCTGAAGAAGAAGCGGTAAATTTCTTCTTTAATTTAGTTTGTTTAAATTAAACTTCCATCATTTTATTTCATAATATGGAATGAAAACAACCTCTTGTTAATACCTATTTTAATTAAGGGCTTTTCAAATTTTATTCTTGCATTAATTTCAATTGTCTTATCACCCAGACTTTCATTTTTTTACCAAAATAATTAATGGTTTAAAAATATTTTATATTCTCGTTAAATTAGAAAACCATACCTAAATTGGTAACGAAGATTTTACTCAATATAAGTTTTTTTTAACTTAAAATGAGACCAGAGTAAAAAATGGTGAAAATTATATGAGAAAGGGATCTATTGATAGATCATGATGCATCTTTCAATTTACACATGCTGGTGTAACCATCACCTATTCATACCAATGCTTCACTTTCTCCACACAGCCATCTCGGAGATGGGACTACATATTATATTATCCATGTCCTGATGTAGCAATCACAACTTACATAAAAACATTGATGAAATCATAATGACATAACTATCAAATTATATATACATTAGCCTCCTATAATCAATTTCACCCTCGCTTTGTGAGGTAACTTAACATGTTTTAGGGGCATTGGCCCCTTGATTTTACAATATCATAGTACTATGTGAAATCATCCATACTAATATTGAATACCAGTACCAGTGTGGACATTTATTGTGTCCAATATTTGTCACAATTTTTAAATTTGTGGTATAAATTTCAATTTTTTGCAAAAATAAATTTTAGAAGATTAGTACTTTTATAACGATTACGAGTTTAGGCATTTTTATTAATTAATTAAAATGTCTCCCACTATTTTATCAAATTATAGGAACCCTCAGTGCTAGAATTAGAATACTATATCACTTGAGTATTCTAGTGGAAAGGATCCTTGAACCTCTACTCATAGTCTACAAGCCATGACTATGACACTACTTGAAGGGTTCAATGTAGGAGTTTGGCTGGCCAACCGCATGAACTCGCTGTTCCTTGATTTTTTGAGTGATGTACTAGCTTCTAAAATTAGTAATTAATTTAGTCAAAACTTAACTATAAAATGATACCAAGCTAGCTATAGATAATCCTTACTACCACTTTAGTTTATTCAAACCACCACTCTCATAATAACTCTACAATAGTAAGAGTCACCCTCAACTATTGCATATCTGACACCCCAAACACCCGGTTTTGTCCAAATGTGGATAAAAAAGGTTTTCTAGAATTAATATTTATTTAAGGGTTTTATTGTTTTTAATGTGATGAATTACATAATTTTATATTTTCTAGACACGTACTATGTGATCACACTCACAAATGAACATGAAAGAAATAGAAAAAATCATTGCGTCACATGTTCATTTTATATATGCATGCTTGTTTATTATTATCACTATATGTGTTCGTGAATTAACTACACATACAAAAAAATAATAAACTATGTAAAAATAAAACGATGACCTGATCATGAGATGATACTATTGGTTGATCCATTTAGTGAATAATAGATCAACCTATACCCTAGGAGGTATACCTCGAGTCTCGTCACTTGCGACTCGAATTATAGCACCTACTCTTCCTATGAATCATAAATCATGCCTAGTGCATTGCTATCACTTTGCGTTAAAATCATCACATGTAATCTCATCATTATAATAAAATACATGCACATAACACTACCACAAAACGGGGTAAGGCCAGTGCCACCCTTTATCAGCGATAACGAAAAAGCACTGATAAAGGGGGTACCTTTATCAGTGCTAAAAAAAGTGCTGATAAACGTACCCCTTTATCAATGCTTTTTTTAGCACTGATAAAGGTACCCCCTTTAACAACACTTTTTTTAGCGTTGTTTAAGGGTACCCCTTTATCAGGGATTTTTTTAGTAGTGATGATAAAGGGGGTTCTTTATCAGCGCTTTTTTTAAAAGTGCTGACAAAGGGTCTACTTCCCAAAAAAAATTCATTAAAAATATATATTAATATTTAAATATATAGATATAGTAATATTGATATATATATAATATATATTTTGTAATTATAATTTTAAATATATTTTAGATAAGTATAAATATACAGTTACACTTAATATATAAGATATTTAGTGAAAATGGTTTATAAAAAAATTAAAAAAATATTTTTAATTAATAATTTTATAATTATTATGGAGTAATAGTAATTTAATAACAATTTGACGACTAAAAAATCAAAAAAAATTAAAAAAAAGATCCAAAATATGTTGAAAACGCAACTTGAACTTTAAACGACCATAACTTTTGATCCGGGTGTCCGTTTGAGCTCTACCACATATCAAATCGAAGCCTGCGACGAGATATACACCTTAATTAATTACGATGATCCCAGTAATGATTTTTTCGAGGCCAAAAAAGTCCCATAAGCCCTACAAAATAGAGTTTTTAGTCGGGATACCCTGATTTGTTAACATTTTGTGGATTTTCAGCCTCGTTTAAGGGGGGTATTATTGGTTTTTTCGGTGAGGAATAAATTTATTCCAAGTTATTACATTCATATTGATATTATTTTTTGAAAATTTATCGTTTTTTATAATTCACTTCTATTTATAATCAAATATATAACAATATATACATATTTTTTATATATTCACACCTAAAAATTTAATTATAAATATAAATAATAAAATATATTAGCTTTATCTAAATAATAACTAATATCCATTTTATTTAAAATACCAATATATAAATATTTATATACCTATATATTAATATAACTATATATATATATTAATATTACTACATATATATATATATTGATATAACTATAAATATATATATTAATATCACCAAATATAAATATATTAATATAACTATATATATATATATATTAATATAAATTTATATTAATTTATGAATAAATATAACTAAATATATATATATAAATAAATAGATATGTCATTAACTGGAGAACAAATCAATATGGCAGAGTGGTAAAGGCTTTAGGCGTGCAAGGGGGAGGTTTCGAGATCAAATCTTGGTGGAGGCAAGGGCGCATGCATGGGGGTGGATTTGGGGGGCTAGTGATGATATAGGGTGGAAGGGGGTGCGTGTGGGCGCTGGAGGGGATAGAAAGTGCTGTTAAAAGGGGGGATCAAGTGCTATAAAAGCCCCCCCCGATTGGTAGGATTTTTTTAAAAAAAATTAATTTTTATAAATTTTTTTACTTTTATCAGCGCTAAAATAGCGCTGATAAAATGGGTATTTTATGAGTGCTAAACTGAAAGCGCTGATAAAGGACCCTTTTATATGGGCTTCTTTTTAGCGCTAATAAAAGTGGTCTTTATCAGCGCGTTTTGGAGCGCTGAAAAAGGGGACCCCCTTTATCTTCGCCAACTTTAATAGCGCTTTTCTAGTGCTATTAAAGTCCATTTTTAGCACTGATAAAAAGGGTATTTTTAGTATTGTAGGTGAGGGGAACTAGGGAGTAAAAATAAAACTCTGAATTGGATGTGTAGGTCCTTATACAAATAATGACACTTTAGATGACACAAAAAACTCCTTCTATTTAACTAATTATTACAGAACAATGAAATAATAAAATAATTAAATAAGAACAAACCAAACATGCATTGGTTGGTCCGAGGCTCATGACCAATCAAATACACATTAACTCATGTATTTTAATAAATAAAGAAATAAAATTAAACTTTCATTAAATATTTGTTGAGGAAATTTTTTATTGAATTAAAATATCGCTTTAATTTTAATCCAATATATTCATCGTTAAGTACCAATTAATTAATTTAATTTTTAAAACTAAAAATTAAATTAATTAATTAGTTTTTTTAAACAAAAAATTAAATTAATTTACACCACATTAATTTTGAACTAAAAAAATAATATTTAATTAATTTAATTCAGAATCAAAATTAAATTAAATTAATTAAATTAATTTTTTATTAAATTAAATTACTCAGGACCTGAAAAATACTGATAAGGGCATGTGCGGGTCAGACCGAACCCATGATGGACCATTCTCGACTGTACTAACCCCATGCAGGGTGTTCATGGTTGGTACGGTCCACCAAATCCCATTCCTGGCTGGGAGGACCTGCCTATGCCTCTTTTGGGGAAATGCTGACCTAGAAAGGATTACCTATGTGCTAGGAGGACCGATCAGCCACTAGAGCTGGTGGATCTATCTTGATAGGAGGGGTGACACAGTTTGGATGGTTCTATCGAAATAGCCAACATATCACTGGGGGGAAAATCAGAGGCAGCTTGAGGTGGACCGAGCAGGCGGGGAGTTTCTGGTCATTTCAAAAGGGTGTAGTCCTGCAGAAATCAGGTGGTCCGATGGCCTAGCACATGGATCTAGAGCACCAACGGTGCGGGTCAATAAAAGGGGATGTAGTTGGGGTTGGACCGATCTGGAAGCTAGGGTGATGAGGGCAAGCCACTGAGGTAGGGCCGCGGGTGGGCGGCGACGAAGTTGCGGGGCTGGTGGGAATGGGGAAAAGTGGCCATTTAGGAGGAGAGGGCCACCGTCTCTTGACATGGGGGGCCGACTAGGGAGGTCGGTTCCGACAAAGGGGATGTCAGGTGGCCACGGGGCACTGACCAAAGGAGGTCCGGCTGGTGTAGGCAGCCCGAGGTGGCAATGGGAGAGGTCCGTCGTGCGATGTGTGGGGTGCTGAACCCATAGAAGAGAGGAAGGGGGGCCGAACGGCCCCTATTAGGTTTGCCCCTTTTTTTAATAAACTATTTAAAATTTAATTTTTTCTTCTTTTAGTAGACTCCACCGCCAAGATTCTAAAGAATTGGTGTGTGGGAAAAAATTCAACCCGGACAAACTTATCAAAATCCTATATTTAGGCTATTTGATTACAAAATAAAAAACAACATTAATTAAAATATTTTATTTTTATTTTATTTCTTAATTCCACTGAATTTTGGAAACAAATCTTGATGGAAAACACTATTAAAACCACCATAAAAACAAATGGGGGGTGGTTCAATAGAATTTGAATCCCTTTTAATCATCAGATGGCCGCTGACTAGGGATCCGATGACCGAGTGAAGCGATGTCTGCAGCATTGGAACCAAATCAATTCCCTCTATTAAAATTAATGAAAATTTAATTTGTTCTTGGATTAAAATTTTCACATGTCCCTCTAATACCACATGAAGGTAACAGACACACAATAGAATCCACAAAAGTGGGATTTTAAAATTTTCCATTAATTATCAACATGAACTTGATGATGTCGGCAAACCACTACCCAGTTTATTATGATGATCTCACATGAAGAGTTTTAATCACAAAATAAAACTGTAAAATACACAATTTAGCTTCGAATCTTTGTACAATGTCACTCGTCATTGGTGATCACTTATTAAAGAATCTAAAGTTGAATTCCTCTATATCATCCATACATGCTTCAGGAAAATCTGGGAGTGTCGATCATCATAATCTGGGTGATAGCGCATAGATACGAAGACTCCTTCGACACTCCGATGATCACCACATCACTCTGCTTGTGATTCCTGAGAGAGCCCTCAATACAATCTCCTTAGATCTAGACCCTCTCTATATAGGTTGTGGGAGAGATAATAGGAGATAGAGGTAGTGAATAGTACATGGAGAACTCCTCTCCTCCTCTATTTATAGAGTGTTAAGAAAATATCTGGTATTGCCACATGGCCTCCTGAATGCGTAACACACTATAAATGACTTTTTATGACTTCTAAACTCTGTCATAAATATTATAATCACTTTATCAAAATATATTAAATATATTACATGATAATAAATGAGTCATTAAGTCAACTCTTAATTCCCACAAATATTAATTAAACCTTGAATATTTTTAATATTCATTTAAAAAATATTTTTTCATGTATTTAATTTAAATATTGTAAATAAATTTAATAATTAAATTTAATAAATAAATTAAATGCCCATTATTATAAACATTAATAATATGAATTTATTTATCTCATTAGTGATCGTATCTCCTTAGAAAAATCTCAGACCCCGGTGGTGGGGCCCACCAAGTCTAACATACCTATTCAATTAAATAGGTCAGATTCTTGAATACGCTTTTGTGTGAGACCCTCTAGGACCTTATCTTGATAGTAGAGAATAATATTTATTAACTAAGAGCGGGATCTAGCAACCCATCATGACCCCTAAAGAGATAAGGATTGTCACAGCAGCATCAACCAACCTAGAAACACATATAGTGTAATATGATCTCTTTGTCTTCAATATCTCATAAAGTAGGACACATACCCATGTCACCATCCTTTTATTACTTTATTATCTTTTATTATAACAGGATGGATTTACCCTCTATTTCTATGGGCAAGTTATTTTGAAGGTACTACCATCCTGATCAATATGGCCTGGGATATATTACTTCCATAACTCAGAAGTGACAAATCATTTCTTGACCATTTAACCACTGTCATGTCACTAATGATGAACCCAACACAAAATACCTCACCAAGATTTCAATATCATGGTTTTCATCTGGCATCAATGTACGCAATCAAATGACATACAATGGAAATTATCCTATGTCAGGAGACCATTACATATGATCGTAGATATGAACATCCAATGATACCCGAAACATGTGGTGTTCCTATTGGAGGATCTGTCCTCATGATATCACTACTAGAGATCACCAAGTGTAAACTTCATGAGAATAATTATCAATGCTTATGAGCCCCAAGACCTGATATTTAAGAATCTATTATGTCCAATTAGTAAGATGTATATAGACCATATGACATTTACTTAAGATTAATGTCATGGTATCTCAAGGTTCTCATTATAGAATATAATCTTCTATAACCTTTCGACATGAATATTAATCTTTGGAAATTACCATTAAGTGGTGGATGAAAAAATTCAACACTATAATGATAAGTATAAATTATGTATACATAACTGTACACATGATATGGTAATCAAAATAACTGCATAGTTGGGTCTAGGGACCCACTATTTCAACAAATATATCATAGGAATGTGGGATAATATATAAATATGGAATTAGATGAAGCATAGTTATTCATTACATTATGATAAAACCCAATCATACTCAAACTTCCTGTTTTTGAAAACCCAATCACGTTCAAACATTTTTTTTGAGAAAATGAAATCATGCCCACATATTAATTTTTGAACAAAACTAATCACATTATTGAATGCTAATTATCTCATATGATATAAACCATTAACCAATTCATTATAGGGTGATATAGGACCCGAAACATCACATAATTATATACCATACTTACTTATGCCTTATGAAAATAATCAATCATCTTTTCATGAAAAAAACATGAAATGAAAAATAGGTTTCATAGCATTTCTAAATATTATGCCATAAGATGGAATCATGATTATATAAATTATCACCCAAAATTAAATATCCCAAAGGATTATAAAATCATTTATTTAATGAACATGAACAATAATTCATATGATATTGATCATTTTTAATTAGATAGAAAAGTTCAAGAAAACTTAGGTGAGTGGATTTCTTACATTTTTTGAAAAATAGTTATGAGACAAATTTATAAGTCATTTCATAAATCCATTTGGGGAGGGGGTAAAAATAGGAAATTTAAAAACATAATATTATAACAATATTTATAAATGAACCATAAAAATAGATAAAATTAAAGACATGAAACATGAATTGGAAGATAAAAATTCACATGTGAAAACTAATCAACTATTTATTTAAAATAACATTATTGAGACTTACATCAATAAAGAGGATCAAAAAACCTATATTTAATGAATTTAAAGGGAAAATAAATATCATAAGAGTTAAAATTTATATTGGGTTTCTAATTAATAATGGATAACATTTATGGGATGAAAAATATGGACATGGGAAAAAGTTTCTTTTGAAAGGGTATAAATTATTATTACCAACATAACAATTTAAAGAAGAAATAAATTGATCAAAAAGGAATATTTTGATGAAAAGATGTAAATTATCTATATATAATTAGAAAAAATAATATATTTTATATAAATGGTAGGATAAAAAATATAAATATCACATTTAAGGAAGGTAGTTTATGACTCTATTAAACAAAATCGAGTCAACAAAACCCTTACCTCAAATACAGACTCACTTATTGAGTACATTTATCATTTTGAATAACCAAATCAAGTTTATTAAATACATGATTAATAACCTTTTTCCATTATATTTTATTTTTCATGGTCCATTTAGTATTATATTTTACTTATTGATATAGTTTTCCCTCCTTGACACCAAGTGGTTGATCGTCCAATTCCTCAAAAAATGATTTAGTGTTTTGAATTTCATAAAAGGAGTAATATAATAGTTTCATAATCTTCAGAATTATAGTTTTATATATATATATTATTCAATTATAAAAAAATTATACAATTTCACAAGTTTTCAAAAATGAAATGAAATTAAGAAAAGTTTCAGGGTGTGCCTGTTTTTAGGAAGATAAATTCAACATGACCATTTATTATTAAATTTTTTAATTTACTTGAAAAATAATCAACAAATATTCATGTTAATATTATAAATAGCATATTTACTCATTAAATTAACTTATATAACATTTCACATTCGATGGTAATGATTTTTTATGGATTGTTAATGGAGGAAGTAGTCCAAGCATACCATGAGTGACGTTCTCATTATTCAACTGATGGAAGAGAAGGAATTTAAATATTTATTTATATTTATATAATCATAGTTATTTTAAATATATCTTATTTATTCATTAAATATATCTTTATAATGAACCATGAAAAGCTTTTTTGAAAAATGAAATACATCGCTTCATTCAGGGGGTAGTCCGCACATAAGCACAAGTGGCATTTTAAATTTCCATCAGATGAATTGGAAGTAGAAAATGGTTTTACCATTAACATAATTAAATTTTATTATAATAATAATACTTATTTATTTATATCAGTATGTTTATGGAATATTTATTTGATATGAAGAATACATATTACTTGAAAGTATTAGGTAGACACAATTAATTCTTCCTTAGATATTTTCTTTTGGAACTCTCTTTAAGACCTGTTAGGTTGGTAATTTGGTGATACTAGAACCTATAAGATTTGTATTAGTGTGTTAAGATTTTATTTACCTATATAATTGTCATTATTTTTTTTAATATCTATGGAAAAGTGAACGGGTAATCAGATCTTTCTATAGGTGAGTGGAGTGAAAATCTTATAAATAATTATAATGTTAAAATAAAATAATGTAATTTTCAATATAATGTGGAATAAAAAAACCCAAATTTCACATATTATGAGAAATAGGGTCTAAAAAAACTATTCCATTCAAATTGAGACACATTTTATTGATACATTAGCCTTTATCTCTTATGTTAACCCCTATTTCTAACACTTTTTACCTTTATAGTGGTGAAAAACTATTAACAAGGTAACATATATATGTCAAAAAATTATGTTCACATTATTACCTAATAATGATATAGTAATTTATAGATTTAAAAACTATATAATGTATTAAATTTCTAAATATTATATAATTTTACTTTAATGTATGTTCATAGTCCATAATAAAAAATTAATTTTTATTATTCATTAAAAGATAAACTTTTCCAGAAAAGTCCCAAAAAATTACCTTAAGTAATTTATGATATAATTAATATAAAAATGAATTCAATTTTTTGAAATTCAATATTAAAAGGTTATAAAAATTAATTAAATATAAAAACATATATTGTAGAAGAGTAATTTCTAGAAGAATATGTTTAAATAAAAAATGAATCAAAGAATTATTTTTAATGAATTTTTTATATTAATAATTAATTGTTTATATGATTCTAAATCCTTATTAAAAAACCCCATTATAATCTCTATATAATATCTAAGGGTATGGTGTGATTTGGTTGTAGACATGGGTTGTGGTCCACATTGCAAGGGTCTCATAGCGATTTCCAAAATCTTAAACTTCTCCCGTATTAAATTTTTTCAAGATGTACATTTTCAAGTTCATTTTAAGATTTTTATAGGGAAACCCCCATTAAAACTAAATCATTAAAAATATCTTAAAAATGACCATCATAACAAATACTAATACTACTTGATTTCATTACATATTATTTATACAAAAATATCATACCAATTCAACAATTATGTTATAATTTTCCTATTCAATTATTTTATTAATACATTATAGTTCCTTATAGTTTGGAATTGAGTGAGAAAAAAACTATTGATCACATAAAAATTATTTAAATAGATTTATATACTACGATTATGGATGTTACACACTAGGATATATTGGGAATTTAGTGTGGAATATTCCTATCTAGAATTTGTAATAGAAAATATTGTCTTTACTAGAGTAGAGGTTTGTATAAGAATGAGAATCAACTGAAACTATCATAAATCACCTACTTATCTTATATTAGAGTTAAAACCCCCGACAATGTAGATATAAATGGTTAATCCAAACATCTAGTGGATTCTTTTATGAATCTATAGATCTCCATAATGTTTCTTATCATTCATACTTCACAGAATGATGTGAAAACACTAGATTGTGTTATGTGTAATACTAATAACCCATAATGTAAATATTTTTGTGTTATTTTTATGGGTAAAGCCAATTTCACTTTAGTTCAGTGACCTATTCCTAGTGCATGACTATAGTATTAACTATTTTTTCATTACTAGGTTCTATGTCTACCCACTTAGGCATCAATCAAGTGATCATTATTTTCCTATCCCTTAAATCAACACACATACACACATGAAAAGTAAATTAATGGAAGATTCAATTAAAATTCTTTTATACGGTAAATATTTTAAACCATCATCTAAAAATTAGATATAATAATAATAATAATAATAAATATGAATAAAATTATGTAATCCAAAATAGATCTCTTATATTCATTCTCCAGACTACAAATGTGATCCTCTCGATTCATAAGTATCCCCTTGGTACAAAAGATTTTTAAGACTCTAGACCCTATGATTATCCTTCACCGGACTCCATAAATTTAAATATTTAGCTCACCGTATTTATTAAACTATCCTTATATTAATTGGAATAGCTCAATAAATTCCATCATCCATCTATTGTTAAACTATTTGGCATTTGGTATGAAATGTGGCCCATCCATGTTGAATTTGGAAGTATCAATATCTATTATATCTAGTAGGATTTTTTAGTGTCAATCTCCTTAGTATCTCTTTATAGGATGAAAATAAAGGTTGCCTTCTTGTTTGATGATTTTCCTTATTTTATTAATTATATTGTATAAGGATACTCCTTGTCTCATAGGTTAAAAATTTGGTCTATGTATATATGATATGATCTCCATAACTCTAATGAATTTGTTATGATCATTACAATAAATTTTAAAACAACCTCAAGACCTCCCTAGTAGGCACATCCCTTCCTTATAATGGTTTTCCTAAAATACAACACTTCTTCAAAAAAAACTCAAAATGTATGACATTATTTTTTTAATATTCTCTATTCTACTATATAAATATAACTCTAGCATGATTTATGCATGAATGAATTATTTAACATCCATTACATAATATTATTTCAATTTTAAAACCACAATTCACGTTTATTTCCATTCATTACACAACACATTACATAGATCATTATCGGCACTATCATATATTTCATTGCTCATTGAAATATATTTGAAAACAAAGCCACATGGAATGATGATGGTATCTTGATGTAATTTATATAATATTTATAATTTACTAGGATAGTGAATTCCATGTTCAATGATCATGGAACTACTTTTATTCATAGTCTATTAATAATTTCTATTATATAAAATTATTATTACATCATTTTTCTTCTAAATCACGACATACATATCTATATTGCATCATCCATTTAATTGTTAATATTATATACGAGATTGAAATAAAATCATGTGGATGTAGTATCATAGGAATCGATCAAAGAGTTTGACAAATATACTATTTTATTCTAGACTCAGCATGGATTCAAACATCAAGGGTGTTACATATATAGTTGTTCAAGTGATCTGATAGATATTCATGGTTGCTACATGAGTTTTCTGTATGGGTGTGTTCAAAATTAATATGTTTGATTTGGAAAACATAAGTTAATGTGGGTGATACATTTATTCACCAATGAACTACCGGGAGAAAAAAACATGTTGGATCATTAAATGGAAATCTACTAACAATGGTATGAATGAATTACATGATATGATTATGTAATAGAATATGATAATGTACAATCCTATATAAGTATAGCGGGGGTCTTCTTGTTTTGAGTGTCTCATGGGTATCCATTATGTTTTAATATAAAATGTTTATGTGGCTTATATAGTGAATTGAAACATTGATGCAATGGGAATGACACCTTTAGACTACACTAGATGGTGTTGTTTCTCTACTCTTATTTTTTAGACATTCAATTGTATTTTATAGTATAACCATGTCATATGTTACAACATTTTATAGACTATTTCCCATAATATATAAGGCGTATTACTGGATGCTTTAAATATGTGAGGATATATGTAGTATGATATTATAGATGGATGTCATTAAATCCTCTAGCATAATCAAAATAGAAATTTATAATTTTCTTGACCACACTAACTACAAAGGCATAGAATAAAAGAAGTATGGGGCCAATCCCACAGAGAAAAATGGAGCACAATGATTACTTTCAACCAAATAGTTGATTATCCAAAATTTTATTTAATTATTATTTTAATCTAATGATTCAAATTAAATTAAATAAACTAAAATTGGAAGGATAAGAACTGAGAGAAATTTGTTTCATCTTGTGGTTTTGCTAAATAGAAATTCCAACTGCACAAGCAAAATAATCCTATTAATTATCTGTGAAATAAATCAATTTTATTGATTTTAAAAATGTATATTACAATAAATAAAAAATTTAATATAAATTAATAATGGATATATAAATTAAAACAACTACTATGAATTTAGATAATGCTGTTATTATAGAATAATAATCTAATTAGGTGTTCATGAGTTAATTACATTTATCATGATGGTTTCATTTACTACCAAAAAAACTAGTTGAGTAATTTAATAAAAAATATGATAAACATGAATCATAAAAATTTACTAATTGAATAAAATAATCTATCATGTGAAGATATAAACAGATCAAACTATTATACACCCACATCAACCGATTATGCTCTTCTTTATGGGGTTTATCAAATCATTGTTAGGTTAAAGTTGACAATGAACAAACCTAAACCCATAGATGATATATTAGAAGAAATATATTGAATATAATATGATTTAGTTAAATTATAAATCATTAAATGTTAATGAATAACTAAAAATAGAAAAAATGGAAATAAAAAACCTTATTATGGAGAACGATCTTCAGATTGGAACCCTAGTGTCAACCACTCAGTGGTCGAACTACTTACTACCAGCATGCCCCATTCATTTGGATGTTTGAACTTGTATTTATAGGAAATGATTTATCCATGGGATGGATTTAAATTCGATATATGTATCCAATAAATTTATCTAGGTCAATCTCATGGCTCATAGGGCCAATTATTGTGGGGTGGCGACATAAATTCATAAAATTGGATTTAGAATATTCTCGTCACCCAGTTTCATTATGTGAAATAGAGTATCCCTCTATAAAAAATTGTTTCTTATTTCCAGGTGTTGTGCTTCAAGGCATGTATCATGTCCTAAATCACATGGTGAGTTTTTATTTTTTCACACAATGAATTTAGTGTCATGGTTTAAATCTATATTCCTCATTCCATTTCTCCCTCATTCACATAAAACATTATATTTTATCCACAAACTATTATCTCTAATAATTCACAACATTAATTTCACTTTCATGATGTGAATACTTTTTTTCAACTCTATTTTATCATTTTCATCCTCATTTATCTATTTTCACACCTTGATGCTTTGCTTCATGATGATAACAGTATTCTTCTTCCCATATTGAAATATTTATTCTCCAAATTCCTCAATATTTGACATCAATGTCTAATCTACCATGAAAACATAGAAAAACTAAAATATAGAAGGAATCTCATTTTTATTGAATCAATATTCAATGAAACCAAATTTAAAACCTTATAAACATTTATTCAAAATAGATATATCATATAGAATCCCTAAGGAGTGTGTTATAATAAGAGAGATTCCACTATTTTCATAAGGATATGAGTCTCATTATCAAGGGAATACATTATTGTTAGTATCCTATGGAATCTATAAACAATGAGGGGGAAAAGTTATATATAGTTTATTTTACCTAATATTTACCGAATTCATAGTTTAAGGGATGAACACAAATGAGTAACATTACCTATTCATGTAAATCATGTGGTTTGGAAGGAGGAATTGATATAAAGGGTTTCTTACAGTTTTGAATTTAAAAAAATGAGGCCTAAAAGTCCATCTTTTAATCATTAAATCCCAATTAGGATACCTGGGTGAAGGGATGACCATTAAGGAGGTCAATATATTCATATTCCTTCATGAAGTTTCTGATTATAGATCAAATATTTTGCAGTGATGGACCATATTAAAGTGGTTAATATGTAATTTTAAAATCCTAAATTTTCTATAATTTTATGCATCTATTAAATATGATATGAACTCCTAAAAGAAATTGTATTAAGTATTGAAACCACATAAGATTTACACGGTGGGTATACCTATTTGTGGTAAATACATAGGGTTCCATCGCAATGATATTTTATGTGTTTAACACTATAAATATTTTATTTATAATATGAATCACCATGAAAAATTTATACAAGATCTTACTTCCACTCACAAGTTTGGATTAGGAATATACTTGAGGTAAATTAACTAAAACCATGTGCAAAATAAGGGTTCATAAATGATGAAAATTTTCCCAAACTTCACCCTAGGAAAAATTAATCATCATAAAAACAAGCATCAAAGCGGTATTTATAAGCAAACTATGTAACCATTATTCTAGAGATTCAAAAAGAATTCCCTTGAATAATTCTATTTCAGCAAAATAGGAGACCATTGACACTATTTAAAATGATTTTACATCATATACTAGTCATATGTACATAGGGTATTCCAACCAAATTTCTATAAACAACATTTCCTCAAATGTAATTCATGAAACTATAAATGGGGTTTTACTTGATATAATAAACGAATATTCCATGAAATGTGTTGATATGAAAGTAAAGGTATTCCTCAAGGATTCCTTAAATGATATTTCTTTCATGATATATTCATGTGATTGCTAAGAACTATTGGAAATGTTTTATGTATAGGTATAAATTTCTATTAAATGAAACCTTTTTAACATTATAAAAAGTGAATAAATTTTATACCTTAATATATTCTTTAAAACATTTATTTCATTTCAAAGACATAAAAAATTTCCCCACCTCATAATTTGATATGATTGGAATGATGATAATATAATTTTGAAGAAAAATCGGTGGGCTATATAATATTTACATAGTGTTGCATATGATTTTGAATCAAAAGAGTCTACTTTACTATAAGACAATGTGATATAACACACTTGTTATGAGTTATTACAATATAAAATTCATATTAATTCTAGTGTAAAAATATTCCTAACTATAACACCCCAAGATATTATATGTAATCCTTTGAAATAAATTTGATGTATTCGATATATTGGCTTACACACAACCTCGAATCTAAATGAACCACAATATATTATGGCCTTTATATCCTCAACGACATATTGGAGGGTAAGAATATGAATGGAAACCTTATGATATATATATATATATATAATTTTTTCCTTATTTCAAATTTATTAATGAATTATTATGAAATAATCATTAATTTATTATCAATTCCTCTTTTGAATAAAAGACTTTTTGGTGTTATGAATTTTTATATGCGGATAACTATTAAAAATTGATTTTAATGTTATTTTTTTGTAATTTACAAATAGTAAATATTACATTGGTTATATAAGAGTTAGGAATGAAGATAAAATCATTTGAATTTAAAAATATCTATTTTATAAGAAATTATTTTTATGTGTGAAATGCATTTTTATCATAAAAAATTAAATAAATCACAATTAATTAGTTATATAATGACATATTAAGATTATATAATCAATTATACATTATAAAATTCATATAATAGATTTTACTAGGTATGAAATTAATGTAAATATGGTTTTATGTATAAAAATGTGCTTTTCTAAAAAAGTTTCCCTTGAGTTTTTCAAATTTTATTTAATGTTAATTTTTTCCACCTATAGAAATTGAATATTATAAAATTAATTCCAAATTTGGAATCAACTTATCAAATATCAGTACTGATGCCAATTTCATTTTTTTCATAATGGTTAGTAATAATAGTAAAAAAATTAACACATTTAGGCTTAAAACAAGTTTATCAAAGGGTTAAACTACGAAATAAAAGAAAAAATTCAACATAAAGATGTGTAAATATTATTGTGCAAAGATATTTAAACATTAACTTATCATTACATTTAATTACTCACCATTTTTATCCACTTTAACAAGATTCAGACTATATATTACTGATTTTTTAATTCCATGTATCTCTCTACCCTCAATTATAAATTGTCATGTCTTATCCTCCATCATTCACAAACTTTGAGCCATCTAGATCAACAAATATTAACCCAAAAACCATCCTAAATTTATTCCCTTTGTTTTTGTGATTTTTTTCTTACCATAAGACTGTAAATATATTTTATCAATCTTAAAATAATTAATCTAATCATCAATATAATTATTTTTTATTACAGTTATGGGAATAAATTTTTCACTTTAATTCCATAAAATGGGAAATGAAAGTATCACAAGTGCGTATGTGAAGACTACCTACTCTAAATTGTGATATGATTCATTTTCCATCACCCCTCTCATAGATTATTATAAAGATTTATTTTATTAATATATATTGTTTTTTTCATTTAATATTTTTTTTGGAATGATGAAATATTATATACTTTCTTTTCATTGTTCTAATTATAAGATGGAATCATTATTGTTGTGTTTGCACGAAATATCGTATCTATCAAAGATATATTTCATTTTCAATATCCAAATCTTATGGAATGTTTTAAAATTAAATATAATAAATATATATGATACTTATGAAATAAATAAGATTCTATAAATTTTATATTATGATTATACAATATCTTTCTCTTACTCATTCGGTATTTATGACAAACTTTTGATGAGGTCGGTTTTAACACCTATATGGGTGATCTTATAATGTTTACAACATGAATGATTAAGTAATATTAAATACTAGTGATATTGTATAATAATATTATAAACATGACATTATTAAAATTATGGAGTTGATTATACCTTGATCAAGATGCACATATCATAACTGATGAACCAAAACATACATAATAAATGAAGTAGTTTACACCAAAAATGTTGCTGATTATGAAATATTGTTAATGAGAGATAGATAAGTTATCTTAAGTAAATAATGTATAGTATTATATGTATGAATATGGTTCTGGTATAAATTTATAATAAACTTTAATTTATTATACATGAGTTTATTGGGATTATGAAAAATTTTAGGCTTGTGCTAAGGTTATCTCATATCACTAATATTTCTTTGAAACATATAACATATTCAAAAACAATTTATTATGGGTGGTATATATAATACCCATTTCATATATTATATCATTAATATATATGTATTTATATATATTCAAGGTATTTAAATTTTCATTTGATGTTATTTATTTTAAGGGGTTATGCTTCAAAAGTTACCAAAGTAGTAAGGGTTTTAGGTTAGAGTCTCACTTTTTACCGTGATTGTTTATGCCTAAATTTATGACGATGAAATTATTTGATCTATATCTAAAAAATAGTTATTTTATTATACTATAGTTATTATATAAATATATATTAAAAATTTTCAATTTATTTTCATCTAACTAAGTACACAAAAGTCTAAAATAATTTTTTTAAGGAGAATCGACATTATTACACTCTTCAGCCAAGAATTTTATTCTTCTAGATATATTTTTTAATATTTAATAATATTTTCTCTATTATCCAATGATTTATTAAATTAATTCTCCCATGTTTTAGTTTATATAAAAAGGTTTAAGATGATTTTTTCTATCATTTTCATATTGAGTTACTTTTTACTAATGGTTTAATTAGAATCATTTTTAATGTATATTGCATTAATGATAGTTCCCAAAAGCATGACTACTTTTTTTTTGAAGATTACATTAAAAATTTATATTTTTATTTCCAACGACTTTTTTTTTCTAATATTTTTTTATTTTTTTATTTTTTATGAGTGATTTAAAAAAAGGATATATTACTTTTCAAACATTCAGACGACCCTTTAAGGGTGTTTTTATCTATAATGGCATCCATTGATGTTACATATACTTCACCTGTGATATGATCTAATGATACTATCCTTATTCTCTAAGTGGATTGTTCTTTATTATAATCATAAAATATTAACAAAATTCATTTTATTTTCCATGTGTTAACCTATTAATAAATTATAATAACACAAGGTTTTCACACAAGTATATTACATCATTTTAGATGAATATTGAATACATTACACAAACACATTCTTAAGGACCATAATAGTTTAGTGTCCTTGGAGACTAGGTATAAAATATTTCAATTTTATGAATTATATTCAACATCTCCCATAAATATCTTCCCCTTTATAACTCTTCTAAAATATACCCTACTAAAAACCTTTCTTCATAACTTGGGGAAAGGAAAGAAAAGAAAGGTTGAACTCATATGAACAGTAAGTGTATGAAAGTGAGATATAAATGAAAAAATAACCATGAAATGAGTATAAGGGTATGATAAAATGAAATATAAATTTGAAACCCAAACCCTATATATCAAAGAAAATAATCTTAAAACATGACATATAAAATTGCAATTCATAAAACATGAATCATAAAGTAATCAAAGAATATGAGCCATGAGAGAATAGTATTTCTATAAGACATATAATTGTGTCATACACATAATCATATAAAATAATATCCATTGTAGTCAATGATATTTTCCAAGGCTATCATAGTGGATTTTTTCACTCCCCAAACCATCGTAATAATCAGGGATCACTCCCAAGACTATCATAGGGGATATAGTCCCTTACTAAAATGGGTTCATTTCCCATTCCATTCATGTTTATCTAATGAGTTATCCATATTTACCAAATTCATTGGAGAGAGATGTAGGTCCCACCCATCTTTGGTTACAACACAACCACCACCCCATGATAATAACTTAACCACCATCACATAATGAAAATCATACATATGTGTTCCAAAAATAACATAAAACATTCATCAAATCAGAATCCATGAAATTAAATGGGTTCATAAACATTTACTCACATCATAACCTCTAGAAAAGAAATAGGTTTCATAATCATTTAATCATTTTATCAATTAAACCATGGAGAAATAAGCCGGTTTCATATGCATTTTCATGTGGTATAAGCATTGGAAGAGAAATGTGTTTCATAAACATCTTTTCACTATAAACATAAATCATATAGAGAAAAAATAAGAATGGTATCCTTGGATCATATCTGTAGTAAAACATAAGTATCATTAAAGGATTATATCTTAGATGGATGAAAGATCACTTGAAAAATTTCACGAGGATTTTTTTTTCAAAATCAATTTTTAAACAAAAAGTTCATAAAATATTTTAGAAATACTTTCCTTTGAAAATAACCTTGAAAAATTTTAAAGGAATCCTTAAAAATAATTTAATTTATTTCTTTATGAAAATACCTTTTCTGCTTTGAAAACAAGTTTTGATTTTTATTTAAAATCCATTTCATTGAAAACAAACATGAAAACCTATAAAGTAATATTCAAATAAATTAATGATCATGATGGTGGTAAGTTCCATTCATTTCATACATGTTGAAATAATTATTTCTTTCACATTTTCTTTAAAATTGAAATGGGAATTGTTTAGAAAAAGAAATGAAGACATTTTCTTATTTTTTAAAATTAAAAAATTAGTAAAATTTTATTTAGTAAATCATATGTTTAATGTTAAAAAATAATTATTTATTATATAAAATAGTTTTGAAAGAAAATGGTTTTCAACAGCAGACATAAATAAAGATGATTTTTATTTAAACAATTCTCCTAAAACATGAGTAAATAAAGAGAGGAAAATGAAGAGAAAACATATATTTTTATCACATAACTACAGGATAAGAAACTTCATGAGTTTCTTGAGTGATATATCATAATAATTAATTATTAGAAGAAAAACTATAAACAATTAAGATAAACATTTAGATTGTAACATAAAAATCTTACCACATTAAAAAATATGTATCATAATCCCCAATAAATAATTACATTAAATGAAACATATAATATCATTTAAATAATTATATTCATGATATAAATTTTCAATGGTGAAGTATATAAACTTTATAAAAGAAGATAGGTGTATAATATAACTTAGGTCCCCTAGAAGATAATGTGAGAAAAAAATCCCTTACTGTTTTGGTAAATTTTGAATCATAAACCCCATGAAAGAGATAACGTAAAATGGATATGTAAACCCCCAAATTTATAATTATAATCATTATTAAATAAATTTATGGTTAGTATATACACATCATTAATGAAAAACATGGTGAATATGGATTCTTTCTTACAGAAAATAAAAGTTTGACAAAAATCCCTTACCTTAAGTCCCAACATCCATCATACAAGTTTAAAACTCTTATATAATAAATATAAGTTTATTATAAATTTATCACATAAAAATAATTTTATATATCATATAAAATATGGGTTTTTAGGTCATGAACCTTCCCTCGGGGCTCGTGTTGTGACTACCACAAGCCCACCTCCCATAGGCTAGGGGTTGGCGACTAGTGACGAGTTGGCATATCCCAAACAAATGGTAGGCATTTTCATAAGTATCTGTATACACGAAAAAAACATCAAGCCACATATTTTGGAAAGTGAAAACACTAAGTAAAAAAATACAATGTATGAGAGTTAAATATTGAAGGTAAGTGGGGTCAAAATAAAAGCCCAAAAAAAGTAAAAGTAAAAGTACAAGTCTCTGGAACTCCTCTGTAGAAAAGCCTACCTGAATGGTAGGCATAGAAAAAGATGTCTTAAGCCAAAAAAATAACACCTTATGTGTTGGGTCACTCTAAGAACCACTTGGCCCCAGTCCATTAAGGACTCAATCAAAGCATAGATCATCTACACAAGACACAATATGTACAGGAAAATCCCGTGCAAGGGCCAATAAAACAATACTCAGTAGAGAACCCTGATACAAAAAGTGAACGACCAAAAAGAAAACACCACTAAGAATATTTAGTCATCGCAAAAAAGGTATGTGTCAATGAAACAAATAACAAGAACATCCCAGTATACTTGTAATGGATTTCAAAGAATCAAGGTCTCATCCCCTGCCATCCATATGGTTCTGCTCGTAGCATCCTCATTTCTGGGAGATCTCACTCCTTGAGCTATCTAAAAGTAAGCATGTAGAATAATTATAATGAATGTATCAAAGAGAAAATATATTCTCTATATTTCATGGAGTTTCCCGGAAATTTATGTTATGACTAAGACAAAGAGTGTTGATATCACATCCAATCCTTGGTCACATAATTCTACTCAAGGCATGATCATTTGGGGAGAACTCACTCCTCGAGTTGGGAAGTCATAAGAGTCCCTCTCAAAGAGGTATCAATAATTTGTGCCCTTCCCAAATAGAACACACTGAGAACTTCCTGAAGCACAATGGTTAGGTCAAGTGAGGAAGGATGGAATCTGATCTTGATACACAGATAGGGGGTCCTGTGCCTAGGGCTCACTGGGGAACTCTTAGATCTACTGGAAAAATCATCCTAGATAGGGGATAGGTTCCCATGTAGATATTGGTCACACATTATCCACAAAGCCTATCCATGGTACCACGAAGAGAAATGAGGATTGACCAGACCTCTCAGTGCAATACATGCTCCATCCCACTGAGCCATTGTCGAATCTGGGATAAGACAACTCACTTCGAAACATTGGTCATCCTCTAAGATAGGAATGGGATCCAACATCAAACCTTCTTAGGAAATTTCTAGGGTATGATCCCAATCTCTACTATCACCCTCTATGATGGGATCATGATACTGTATTGATCCCTCATACGAATGACAAAAAGAATGCCACTATCCCCTACTGGTCCAACTAAAAACCCACCAAGACAACTCAAAAGGGCTGCCTCATCACAAGGGTCCCAATTTCATAGATGACACATCAAAAATATACTATTCTTGAAAGATACATCCATTGTTTCAGAAAAAGGGTCAATCTGGGTCCGGCCCAGGCCTAACCCGACCTGACCTGGTCCAGCCCAATGGGCCCAGTCTGACTTGGTCCATTGGGAAAACCTAATGATCTAATTGGACTGATCAAAAGCCTAGTTCTACCGGTCTAAACCATTTCACATGGGCAGGCCTCCACCAACACGTGGCCCAACTGCACGACGTGTTACCCCAAGCATCGTGTCACACCACCCCTATCCTTCCTGGTCCGTTCACATGGACTGGAGATCCTGCATGCTGCTCGACCACTAGTGGCTGGTCAACGCGGGTGCCGCTGCATCCCACCAACCCTGAGACATCCACCACATGATCTTATAGCTGCTTCCATGGGTTGTTTTCCTCCTCCGCACTCACACATGGTTGTCTCCACATGCCACCACTGGCCGCCACTGACACCGGTGTGTTGGTGGCCCCTTTCGTGGGCACCCTTATTCACTCTAGTGCTCCGATTGTAGATCCAGAAGCTGTTCCATGATCCCCAGGTCTCCAAATTCACTATCGTGGGATCATATCCATGTCATGATCCATATTGGTGAAAATAAATTCAAATGAAGATATCCCCCACACCCCTTCGATCCATCTTCCACTGTCGTCATCACACCTCCATTGTTCCACATCTATCCTAGGTCTGAGATATCAGATTGTTGTGAAAAGAATCAGTTGGACAACAATCAATTGATCGTTAATTGTCAAGTTATGAGATAAAAAAATAACTCCCACAACCAATGAAGAACAGAGGGAAAAATGAATGAAACAAAAAAGAGGAATGAACCTTAATTGATGTTTGTGTCGATTGTGGTTCATTCCCATTAGAATAGTTAACATAATTCCACAAAAGGATAATCAATATTAGTTAAATAATCCACAATAAACCCCACAAGGTAAAACCCACCCGAAATATGCATGACCCATGGATTAATCTATTGGTTGTTTAATCCATGTTCGTCATAGGTATAAAGAACATGGAATGAAAAAAAATTAAAATTCACACCCAACCGAGAGTTTGGATTGGTCGATGTCGAGGTTTGATCATCATTGGCGATTCATTTAGAGTCGTCACGATCCATCATCTCATCGATCCTCGATCCTTGATCCATGATATGCGATTCATGATCCACGATCTACTGGTGTTCTTCATCGTTTTTCATTCACCAATGGTAGGGAACCACCATCACATTTTCCAGAGTTTCCAAGGAATTATGGGATTATGCGTTAACCTTGAATTCCTATTTAATTAGGGAGGAATGAAAACTGGTCGGCCCATTGATGTGTTGCATTTCCACACTATTTCATTTCTTAAATGAAAATAGATGACTCATTGATGCATCATAATGTCGCTACATCAGAGCGTCGCTACATAGTTGTGAAATGTTTAAAAAGAAATAAAATAAACTTCTTTAAGTTTATTTTATTCCCCTTTAAAACATCCAAAAATTAACTTTCCCAGTAAACCTGCACCGGTCGATGTTAGGCCTTGCCTAAATAAAACACCAAATTATAAACTCAACTTTGGTATTGGATTTCTAATCAGACTAACTGTTCATGAGTTTTTAATATTTTAAAATAAAATAATTTTATTTATGGTTTTTTCCTTTTTAGGTTTTATCACTGGAGACCCATGCCAACTATAGTTAAGTCACACCTAGGGTAAACTCTCCATCCTAAATGAAATGGTACCCTTAGATTTTTGATCTAGTATTATATCTAAATGTTATTTGACTTATTCTAGAAAACCACTCATGCACATTATCAAAAACATAAAATTTTTTGTCAAACCATTCTGAGAACACTGGGCCTTGGAATTGCATGCCATCTCAGTGCCTGGTCTCAAAATTTACCCCAAAATTTTCTAAAAATAAAACTGGGAAAATCTAAGTCATTACATTATCCCCACCTTAAGGATTTACATATGAGAAAGCCAAACCAAGGGTTACCCAAACAAATGAGGGTACAAGCACGAACCTGAGCCCCCACTCCCATGTTATCTTCTATATATTCTTGAACTGCCACCAGACACACACTAAAGGTATCAACTACCCACATAGGGTCCACTCCTTTCGATCCTAAATCTTGATAACCAGAATGAAAAGAAAGCATCCCGATAAAAAAACTATTATCTATGGGATTCCATGGAGTCGATCTATCTATTGCATGTAGATAAATCCCATGATCTCTACTGGGCTCTGCTCTCCAAAAGTTAAGAAGTGGTAAACATGACGAGTTTTTCAACGATCACCCAGATGGAATTGTGTCCCTAGGACATACATGGTAAACCCATCCTGAATTCTGTCAATATCCCTTCTCAATCCCTTCCTTGTATCCCAAGGAAGAAAACAATAACCCCTTCCAAGAACAAGAGATCGACATAGCGAGTTGAAAAACCATGAAAATGATTCAAAGAAGTGATCAGATTTTATATCAATAGATAATCCCAGCTTTAATGTGTTTTTTATCCCCAGTGTCCTCCTTGATACCCACATGCGTATCCCGATGCATCTCTAAACTCTATGCATCCACTACTACTACTATGCATTCTATGAAAGGAATGACGTGATCCGTACATTTCAAATATCCATCAAGGGAATTCCCCATTGAAAAACTGAGCATGTAAAGTCTCACCATCAATATGACTGAGTTGTGCCTCCATGAATCACTATAAGAATGGAGGGGTAACAACCACCAACTGGAGGTAAGCTGCATCATCTCTATCCTTAAAGGATAAATGTAAATAGGAAAACTACTCCATTGCCCTGTTAAACAAGTACAAACATGATCTCCTGTTGAGAGGATCTGTTATAATGTTTCCCTTATTATGAGTTTATAATCTCTCCAAGTCATAATCCTAGAGGAACTCTATCCAATGCCTCAGTCTCAAGTTCCGAATAAACTGATAGAAGATATACATGAGACTCTTGTGGTCGGAGTAGATGATAAAATGCCCGCCCATCAGGCAGTGATGCCACATATTTAATTTTTAGACTACCATTGTTAGCTCAAGATCATGGGTTTCATAGTTCTATTATAATACCCCAGTATTCCATGGTACACTTCTCTTTGAATAATATAGTAGCGTGTGTTGTACGCAACTTCGAGTTCTAACACACACCACAACCAATCAAACTAGACATTATGAATAGTAATACCCAATTTTTGAAATTTTATAAATTTCATCATTAAAAATGGACTTCATTTTTGGATTCATAATATTTAAATTAGCTTAGGGTGTATTTTTGGTACTTTTCCGATAACTTTTATATTTTAATGAATAGTGAAAATTACTAAATTTTAATTAAAAACAACTTTTTTAATCGAAATAATTAATAGTGATAAATTATGAATTTGAGTGGTTATAAAGTATATTTAGAATATATTTTTACCATTTAATCTAATTTTTGTCATTGGACATAATTTCACATTTAAACCGGACATAAACAAGTGTCAATCTTTTAATAGTTATTATTTTTTAAAAACACGCTTTTTGTTTTGACAGTAGAAATTAATTTTAAATTAATTTCTTCCACTTCTGTGTTTTGAATTTAGAAAAATGGATTCCATATTAATAACCATCATGTCCAAATTGTGTAAATATGTAGCTTTTATTTTTAGTCATTTTGAATAATTACTTCGGTAAATATTTTATTTACCATGGTAAAAGGGTAAATTCGGTAAATAAGGGTAAAAAAATAATATTATAATAATATTAAATTACACTAAAACGTTTCCTAACCCTATTTTTTGATATATATTTGAACATGGTAATCTTTGGGTCGATTTGGGGACCACATATAGCCACTTGTAAGTGATAATGACACTTTATATTAATTAAGTTAAAGTAAATACAAAAATGACATAAGCATATATCTTTTAGAAATTTTTTTTATAGTGTTATATAAGTTATATTTTAGACTATAATTATTAATTAGAAAGATAAAATGATTTCCTACATAATGGTATTTTATTTATAATTTTTAGACATTTAATAATTAATTTTATTTATGACACAATAATGATGCATTATTTTCCTTATTAATGAAAGAATCAAATAATTGGTATTATAAATGTTAAAATAAATATAATTTGAAAGTTTTGATGATATCCAAGAATTTTATTGGTTAATATGACATGTTATAATTGCTTAAATGATTTTTTTTGAATTAATAAAGTTTTTAAACCTTAAAAAAATCAATTATTAAATTGTGTCAAAATTGACATAAAAAAGTTTTTTTTAAAATATTATATTATTAATTAATATTCTATTCTTAAAAATATAAGGTTCATCCAAAGGACTTATATAATGATAGGTGTATCATTAATGGACTACTTGGGGGTCTATTGGAAGTATATAGTAATTTTATTAACTATATAATATAAAAATACAAAGAGACATGGTAAATGTCAAACTAATTAACTAAGAGTTAAAACTAAAAGATAAGGTTAATAAAGTGACCCAAACCTGTCTAAAACCTATTGGTTGAGTTGTCTTCGACCCATAACCACCTTATCCGTGATATAAATCAGATTAGAGCCATTATAAACCGAATATAAATTTATTATAAAATAATATTTCTAGTTTTTCCTAAGGTGCCCCTCACCCCTCTTATAAAAGGGCACTCCCCCTTCCCTCTAATTCACACCTTCAAAGCCATTTGGCTCATAGAAACCCTACCCAAATATTCTATCAACTTCCCTCACTTCATCCTAGTGGCCTTTCTTTAGTCATAAATCCAACCTAAGGAGCCCTTTTGATCAAATCAAAAGGAAGATCCCGAAGAAGACGTAATGATTTAACCACCCTCTTTCAAGTTCCTTTCTTCTTCTACTTATTCTTTTTTTGTTATATCCATTATAAAACAATAACTCCAGTATATTATATATGCTGTGATGATTTTATAAATATGGTACAACCATATTCAGTATTCTATTCATCCTTCGAATGACATGTCACCATACGTGCGTACGTACGACTTACCGTCTCCACGCCATGGTGTAATTGTTATTCAAAACATTATTATTTAGATGGGTATGATAATGATGTGTAATTGAAGTAAATAATAAATATAACATTATAATGATTATGTATATATGATATAAAATCTAATTATATACGATTTTAATATCAAAAGAATGATATTGTTGCTTGTGCGTACGTACGGACTACCGTCTCCACAAACGCGATGAGATTCATTCCCATCGTATCCATTCAAGACTAATTATCATTTGATGATTAAAAATAATGTTTAAGGATTTGATATCATTCTGGATATGAATAATATACAACCTATTCATAACAAACACGTCTTATGTAAGAAAACATATAAAAGAAAACGAGTAAGTTAACACCTGAAACGATGATAATGCTAAGATATTATTAACAAAACAATGTTAAAAGATCATATATGATATCATAATAATGTATATGATTCTTGTATAATTTAATAACAATTATTTCACCATTATACAAGAGGTTAACCTACCCTTTACCAAGGCAAAGTACAAGGTAATGGTTAATTTCACAATCTCTTTATTATTCGAGGTTGTTTTTATTTAAGTATCTACTGGGAAATATTTATCATCCACATCCATTTTTCTTAAAAATGTATTTCCAAACATTCATAAAATTTTATAGAATATAGTTCAAAGTTATTTATACCCTTTTTGACTTTATATAATATTTTTATAAAGGAATCTTTCTGTCATTTTCCAAACAAGGTCCTTTTTAACTTTTTCGACAGAATTAAGGTAAGAATATCTTTTTTAACTTATACGGCGGGTGAAGCTATTGTCTGCTGTTATAAAATCGTAGAAGCTTACCTTACAATATTATAAGAATATTTTCAAAATAAATGTTTTCTTTATAATTATGCGACTCTTAAATAAATTCAAAATAGAAAGCGATATTCCTCTAAAAAGGGTTTTGATTTCATCTTTGTCAACATCCCTTGATGGATTTTAAGTTTATTTGAAGTGATTTATTATTATAAAAAACTTCCATATTGTATTCAAGGTTTTGTGATATGATTTACTGTGGATGTGCTATTTTTATACCATTCATGGTTTATGGTTAAAGTATTGACATTTCGTATTCTAGTTTTAATATGAATGTTTATGATATGTTCAAAATTTTTCATATGAGTAATGTATAAGACTTAGTAAGTGATGGGGGGAGCCTGCTATAGCCCCTTGATTCATAGGTAGGTCTCATGAGACAACAACACTTGGAATTGGCCTAGGCCCTTTCCCAATTTGATATATGGTTTTGGCCGAGGCCTTAATCATTTTTAGACGTCTTGGCCGAGGCCTTGACAAAATGTTTTAGAATGTTCGTCATTATACATTCCCTCATTATGGAAATAATATTGATGGTTCATGTGGTCGTTCGACTAGTAGAATACCCATGATTATGTTTTATTATGGATTTATTTACTCAGCTCATATTCATTCCATAAAAGTATTCATGTTTATTATTGGTAAAGGCATGTGGTTTCAATTATTCTCCATGCTTAACATTTATGTTATCTTATGCTATATTTCTTACCCTTACTGAGCATTTGAGCTCACCCCTTTCTATGTTTTATTTTTCCCAGGATTCCAAGAAGTGTATTATGATTAATATACAGGGTTAAGCTAAAGGGAATAATGGCGTTCTCAAATAATTATTTATGCTATGTTTTATGTTTTAAATTGTAATGTAATGTTAATGTATGTAATCTATTTTCCAAGACTGATAAACTGATCGGTCCTTCGGGACTTGATTCCTTGTAATCATTCCAATGTATTAAAATAATGCACCGACTTTGGGTAACTAGGGTCGGGGTGTTACATCTACTCATGTGGTATCAACTAGCGTGGACCATATGCAATCGCTGCTTGCATCTACATCAGAAAACAACAATGCTTGGTCCCTAATGCATCACCGAACACTACATTCTCAACTACCTCAACTGGAAAACTCAAGATCATGGTGATCATAAAACACTAGGTCTTACTAAGCCCCCATAACCTCAAAAACTAGGTCTTACTAATCCCTTCCTCTACAAATCCTCCAACTATACCCTTATCTCATGAAGCTCTTCAGAATCCATCCAATATGCTGATGCTTTTATCAGTTCCATTTCAGGGTATAAAATAATTCCAAAGTATATCTCTCTATGGGGAAGTAATCTTGAAACAAATTTAGTGAATATGTCGTTATAATCTACCACTACTACAAGAAACTTAAAATATCATAACATCAACTGCTCCGAGGGCACGACTAGCCAAACCATGAGTGATCGGCTGCACCCTCTTATGCATGAGTCTATCCCGTGCTGCCTGGGTTTCCTTTTTTTTCTGACCAATGAAAATCTAAGTCCATATATGTGGACATACCACACCCTTTTACTAAAACATTAAATCTGATCATGGACTATCAATAACCAATCTATACCAAGAATGACATCGTAAGGCCTCAACATTTCCACCAAGATGTTCCAACTGAAACTCTCACAATAAGGGTCAGAACACACTATCAACATAAGTGTGATTATTGAGCCTCCTCACAAAGGTATCTCTAGAAATAAGGGTCAAGTCAATGATTTAAGCAGAAACTCTAGGTGTTGAACAAGATTTGTGACAAGGAAAGAATGATTATCACCTGTGTCTATCAAAACGAAAACTAAGATTAGACACAGACCATCCCTAAATTCATTCTTGGAGCTATTGGGTCATACCCCTCGACCGCGTGAAACTGTCCCCTCCATTATCCTCAATCTCCTAGAGCCTTGTGTGGACTAAATGGTGGTGGTGGTGGTAACATTTCGAAATGTATACCACCTCATACTGATTTCCCATACCCTCTACCACATATTCCTCCCTAAAGATCCATCTGTTCGTATACTTATCTCTTCCTCAATGGCCCATCCATTGCTTCCCTACCAGCAGTATGATGGAATGGAAAATATCTAGTGAGATATCCCCATCCATCACATGAAAAGAATTGCCTCTCTCCAGGCCGACTGGACTCACCCAATGAGCCATGAGATATAGATCGACTATCATTGGACCTATTGTCGGAATTTATCACACATATAGTCTCCGATACTGATGTTGGTTTCCTATTACCATGTTCTATGCCCCTACATTCCTACTGCTAACATTAACTGGTTGTATCCGCTCATTCAAGGTACATTCAACCACAAAGGTTTGCTATATCACCCTAACATAAGTAGGAATTCATAGAAGAACACTGTTGGATTATATATCCCTAAAAAAATCTTTCTCAATGGTATGAGCCCTAAGGCACTGGTCATGTATCATATTAATCGAGTACCTGGAAGAATCAGTATGACTTCATGAATACTCAGATATAGAAATGTTTTCCTACCAGTGTTGTAGAATTTCTTGGGCATGCATAGACCTTAGCTTCTAAGGTGATAACTCCTTCTTTGAAAAAGGTTCTCAAACTCTTTCCACGAAAGAGTCACCTCATCGTAGAATCAGGTAATCTAAGCCCTACCGTCGCCCTAACAAGCCTTGTATAAGGCTCACCACTAGGACCACCATCTAATATGCTAGTTCTATGAATGGATGAAAAACATGGTCACCACCTCAAGACAGTCCTATGCTACCTAAGAGTCGAGATCACCTTAGAACCTAAGGGGTCCCTGTCCCTATAAATTTTGAAGTTCACTCAGCCTATGCATATCATCCACTGGTACCATGGTTACCATTTTATACTCTATAGGTGGTGGTATAACTAGTACACCACCCAAAGGTGATGTATCTAGTAAAAATTTCTGTACTGATCTCGTCACCCAGCAGATCAACCTCATGATCATGTGGGGGAATCCAGGATGACTATTTATGTGGAATAATCTTTTAGAAAAACAAGATATACCGCAATCAATAGAGTAAACTTGGTGAGATGAATCATGAAGGACATGGAAAACACAACCCATTCTTATACAATTCATGTACCATAATGTTTCCCTTGAACTAGTGTTTTCATATACCATGGTGAAAAGAATAATTCAAGGTATTAGTGTATAGATATGTCGGCCACCGCACTAACATTGGAATCCCTATCCTCATAGCCGAAATTGAAACACTTACCCATGTTTACCTAAACAAAACTCATAGACTCTGGGTTATTAAGGTAGAAAAAACCGCCCTTTGATAACACTATGTCACAACTCGTCCCCCAGGGCTTGTGTTGTGACTACCCCAATCCCGCCTCTTATAGGATAGGGGCTAGAGACTAGCACCGAGTAGTCATATCCAAACTAAATTGGAGACATTTTCCTGAGTACCTATACACAATCACACAAATCCAAGACACATATACTGGAATTTGAAAACACTAACTAAATAAAAACAATGTATGAGAGTAGAAAACTGAAGGTAAATGGGGCCAAAATACAAGCCCAAAAAAGGAAAAGTAAAAGTTTAAGTCTCTGGAACTCCTCCATAGAAAATCATACATGAATGGTTGGTACAAAAATAGCTATCTGAAGCTGTAGAGGCACACCTCATCTGTTGGGTCACTCTAAGTACTACCTGGACTTGGTCCACTAAGGACTCCATCAAAGCATCAATCATCTGCACAAGACACAACACGTGTGGGAAAATCCTATGCAGGGGTGAGTAAAACAATACACAATAGGTTACCTCGAAACACAAATTAAAATACCTCAAAGGAAACACTATTAAGAAGATATATTAAGATCAATATAGGTATGTGTGAACAACACATATAACAAGAACATCCAGGTATAACTGTAATGGATTTACAAGAATCAAGGTCTCATCTATTGCTTGCTATATTGTTCCACTCGTATCATGCTCAATTCTAGAAGATTTCACTCATCGAGGTATCTAAAAGTAAGCATGTAGAAAAATTCTACCAAAAGTATCCCAGAGAACAATTGGTCTTGATATTCCAAGAAGTTTCTATGATACATCTGGTCTCACTAAGACATGGAGTCCCTATATCACATACAATCCTTGGTCACATGATTCTACTCAAGGCACACTCATTTTAGGAGAAATCACTCCTTGATCTATGAATTCATCAGAGACCCTTGCAAATAGGTCCCGATTATTTAGACCCTGCCTAAAGAGAACACACTAATAAATACATAAATCGCACTTGTTAGGTAATGTCACGATGGAAGGAATCTGATCTCGATACACAGATAGGGGTACTATGGCCAAAGCTTACTAGGGGACTCTCGGACCTACTAGAAACATCATCCTAGATAGGGGATTGATTCCCACATAAATATTGTTCACACCTTCTCCACAAAACCTATCTAAGGTACCACAAAGTGAAGTGAGGATCGACCAAGCCTCTCAGTACGGTACACACTCCAACCCACTGAGTCGCTGTCAGTATTGGGATGAGACAAATCACTTTGGAACACTGGTCATCCTCCATTACAGGAATGATATCCTACATCAAATCTTAATAGTAAAGACCATGGGTATAATCTCAATCTCTACTGTCAGCCTCTATGATGGGATCATGATTCTACATCAATCCCTCATAGGAAAGATAAATAGAATGCTACCATCCCCTACTAGTCAAACTAAAAACCCACCAAGCCATCTCAAAAGGGAGGTCCCATACTAAGGGTCTTTATGTTGTAGATGGATCATCAAACATATGATATGTTTTAAAGATAAATCCATTTTTCTAAAAAGGGATGATATGGGCCTGACCCAACTCGGTCCAACCCACTTGGCCCTGTCTGACCTGGTTCTTTGGGCTTGACCCACTATGGAAACCTGATGGTCTGACTAGGCTACTCGGTGGCTTGGTTCATCTGCTCTGACCCACATCATGCAGGCTGGCCTCCTCTAGAACATGTCTTGGCCGTATTCCATATCACTCAGAATGTCGGGGTGTGTCACCCCCATCCATCCCAATCCACTCATGTGGACCGAAAATCCAGCATGTGGCTTAACAGCATGCGTCTGGTCAACACAGGAGCCTCCGTATTGAACCCAGAGTACCGGCATGGGTGGTCATGCTCCATTGTACAGACATGAGGCCACCTCCACGTGCTACCGCTAGCTTCCACCAACACCATTGCACTGGTGTCCCCTTTTGTAGGCCACAAGATTCGCTTCATTTCTCTGATTATTGATGCAAAAGATGTTTTTTATCCTTAGGTCTCCACCATCACTATCGTGGTCTCGGATCCATGTCACAATCCATCCCAGTGAAAATCCATTCAAATGATGATATATATTGTTCAATTGTGATCTATTTTCAATCATCGCTATCACACCTCTGTTGTACCACATCCATCCCAGGTCCTTGATATCAGATCATTGTGCGAAGAATTAGTTTTGAGACGATCGATCAATATTGAATTGTCTAGTCATGGGCCAAACGAATAATGCCTGTCATGAACAAAGAACTAAGGGTGACATTCTTGAACCAACAAAGAATAAATTAACCTCAATCGATGTTTGTGTTGATCGCAGTTCATTTCCATTAGAACAGTTAATGAAAATTCACAACAAAGGATGATCAATATCAGATAAATAATCCCCAATAAACCCCACAAGGTAAAACCCAACTTGAAATATGCATGACCCGTGGATTAATCCGTTGGTCGATTAATCCACATTCATCATAGGGATAAAGAATAGGGAAGGAAAATAGATTAAAACTCTCACCCTACCTAGACTTTGGATCGTTCAATTTTGGGGTTTGATCATCATTGGCGATCCCTTGAGAGTATTCATGGTCAATCATCTCATTGACCCTAGACCATTGATATGTGATCTGTTATCCCTGAGTGTTCGCCATCGTTTGTCATTCACTAATGGGAGGGAACTGCCAAGGCCTTTCTTCAGAGTTTCCAGGGAATTCTAAAGTTATGCATTAACCGTGAATTCCTATTTAATTAGGGAGAAAAGAAAACATAATGGCCCATTCTAGTGTTGTAGAATCTCCATGCTGTTCCATTTAATAAATGAAATGGGATGACTCATCAGTGAATCACAACATCGCTACCTCGCTACGAAACATTTAAAAATAAATAAAATAAACTTCTTTTAGTTTATTTTATTCTCCTTTAAAACATCCAAAAATTAACTATCATAGTTGACCCATGTCGGTTGATGTTAGGCCCCACATTAGAAAAATGCCAAATTATGAACTCAACGATGGTCTCAGATTTCAAATTCGGGTCACCGTTCATGAGTTATTAGGATTTTAAAATAAAATATTTTTATTTAATAATTTTATTTATGGCTACGTCCTTTTCATATTTTATCACTAGAGACCCACACCAACTAAAGTTAAGTCGCACCTAGGGTAAAATCAACATCCTGAACAGAATGGTACCCTAAATTTTTTGATTTGGGAACATGTTTAAGAGTTATTACAATTTTTTTTGAAAATAACTCACACATTATATTAAAATATTAACATTTTTGGTCAAACCCTTTCGGGTACACTGGGCCTCAAAACCGCATGATGTCTCAACACCTAGTAATGGAATTTTCCCAAAAATTTTCTAAAAAAAACTTGGAAAATCCAATTCATTACATTTTATGAACTTTTATTACCCATTTATTAACAATTCCATGTTAATGTCATATTTAGGGAAACAACTGCATTGTTTTTCAAGTGTGTTTGGATTTGTTAATCTTTTTCCTCTTAAATTAATCAGGTTTATATAATCTAAATAATGTTAAACATGTTATAAATATCATATATATTCTGTATATTTTTTTAGAGTATTTCATATGTAACACCCTACAATTTTAAATTGAAATACTATTCTCAATATCATACAAGATACACCACATCAAGATTAAATAAACAACTAAGTATTCTTATTTAAATGTGATTGTTATCACCTATCTGTTGGAATGGTGGGAATTAATTATATTGACAAAATTAAGAAAATATATTTTAATAATTTTTATAAAATTAATTCTTTGGTAACCAATTAATTTTAAATGAAAATAAAAACCAATTGAATATAAAGAGTGAGTTTTTATATGAAACTTTTTTATGCACATAAGGACATTTTATCTTCAAAAATTTAATTAATAATTATTAGTAAAATATATTAATGGTATTTATTTGTAATATATTCTATAAATTCCTTTAAATTAATCTATTATATTTGATAGGATTAAGATAAGAATAAATTCTAATTTAAGTATAAAAAACTATATTTTTCTAAATGAAAATTATCTACCTTTTGACAGAATGCCTGTTTTAAATATTTTTTTTTCAATTTTAAAAATTTATTTCCGAAAAATAAATATAAATTTTCAAATCATAATATCAAAATTTATTTAGAGTGATGTTTTGGTATTTTTCTGATAAGTTTTATTTTTTGAGGAATACTGGAAAATATTTAATTTTAATTGAAAACTACATTTTCATCTAATTTATTTATATAGTTAAATTATATTTTAAATTGGTTTTAATGTATAATTTGTTCAGTTGTACATATATAAAAAAATTTAGTACATTTTAATAAATTTCAAACTGATGTTGGATATAAAAACATTTCAAACTTTTGAACCTTTTCACTTTAAAAACCCCCTTGTTTGTTTTGTCTGTGGGATTAATTTTAAATATAAATATTCTATTAGTGTGAATTTAATTAATTAAAATGGATTCCATATTTGTAATCATAAGTTTTAAATTATTTTTAATGTAAAATTCATTTTTAGTTATAAAAAATGTTACCATGGTAAAAAAATTATTTACCGCAGTATAGGTAACATATGAGACATGTTAAAGTTAGAAATGGTATAAGCTTAAAATATGTAAAAACTACAAAATTTAATTTTTTTGAGGTGTGTATAAAACCTATAAAGCCTAAATTATATTAATTTACATCCAAATTCATTTAAATTAATTCCACCACAATGTGGTTGGCTGTAAATATAAAATATTCATTATTTTAATCACTCAAACTCACATATCCTCAAGTATAAATACCACCCATCACCACCCCATTTAGACACAAAAAGGCATGAATCTCCAAAAATATCTTCCCAAACCTATCCTCCTCACTCTCCCCCTGTCTAATTTATTATGGTCTCACCAAATGACCAAATCCAAGGTCCTCAAGGGTGTCTCAAGGAGGTGATATTCAAGAGTAAATTTTCTCAAAACAACTCTCTAAGTTTCTTTTCTTCTTATACAATATCTCAATATCACTAATAAATCAATGCATGATAACACTAAAATAATGTATATAATATATTTTTATGTTTCTAATGGAATATATCATACCTATTTCATTTTTAAAATCCTATTATTAAATTAAATGAATATATTATCCAAGTTATGTCAATTAATCTCCTCCATGAATAATGATTTTTTTCATTTTCCATTACCTCTTTCAAGGATGGAAATAAAAATATAATTATAGTTAGATAATATTTTAATAAGTATATTCTGTCCTATTTCATATTATGGAACAAATATATACTCATAATAATAGATAAAACAAAACTAGTTCACGGTGTTTGGGATGTCACGAACCAGCCCGAGTCAACCCTGAACTGGTTACCTAGGCCAGCCTGCGACAAGTCCCGAGAGGCATTCCCGATCCTCCTGAGATGGAAAAAAGAACCAAGGGAATCAATAGATTACACAAGGGAACTATTTCTCCCATATATAAACAATCAAACAAACAGCGGAAAGAAATGGACAGCCCAAAAAAACATTTTTATAAAAATTAAACTGAACATTATTTGTACAAAAAACTGAAAGTAAAACTAAACCAAAAAATCAAATAACCAAACTAGTTAACCAAATACCTCCATGTGAACCCACTAGACACTCTCCAACAAAATTATCACACATCTCTCAAGGTGATCAAACTCGAGTTGAAACCATCACAAGGGCTAAAAACAGAAGAAGACTATAAGCGTGAGTATTAAAACTCAGTAGGTTAGGCCGATATTCTATTCCCAATGCACTTCCTTTAAAATAAAAGAAACATAAATTTATAGTTTTAAATAAAATATATAAAAGTATTTTTTTCAAATGAGGTTTCATGCTATAATAATTATCAGAAGAAAACATGCATGTTTTATAAACAATAATGCTAGTAACAATTTTTCAAAGAGGTGGAACTAAAAAATGAAAATAATTTTCAAGAGGGATGCTTTAAAGAATTGAAAATTTTAAATAAATCACACATGCTTATGAATTTACAAAAAAATACACCGTATTATGATGGTGAGTAAAAAATATGCAATGAGCACAAGTCACGGGAACACCCCTTAGCACTAGTTAGTTGTGAGCCTCAGGTACCTCGTATCTCGGTGAAAGTAACCATAATAAATATCCATTCTCATGCACACGAAGCACTAGTAGGGAGAATACCCATAAACTAGTGGTCCCCCAACATCATCATAATCATATTTTAGTTAGTTTTTTCATTGTCAAACTTGCTACATGTAACAGGGGCCAAACCCCACAGGATCACTAGCATACTAGTACACCTCCGTCCACCTAGATACCCAAGATTCCCTTTAGTTCTCAATAAAGTTACACATATTATCAAATACACATTTCACATAAAAATTCCATTCCCAAACCATAAACACACAAAAATCCCACAAAATTTCGTCACATTTCTCTTACGAATCAACAAACCACTAAATAATTTCATAAAACAATTTCATGGAGTGAATTGAGGCTTTGCACATAAAACTCATTCAAAAACACTTTTAAATTATAAAACCACATTAAAACCATAACAAAACATATTTGGAATACCTAAAAACATTTAATAAAATCATTTCATGGACCATAAAACAATCTCAATTTCATAACATGGTATATACAAGTAAACCACTCTTTCATTTTTAGGAAAGGCCTAACATGACTTTAAACATTATCTAAAAACTAACATTTGAAAAAGTTATGAATTTATATTTTATTATGGAGGTGTGTAAAAACCATTTACATAACAAAACCACATTCATAAATCCTATAAAACACTCAGGTGACATATTCAAAACACAACCATTTTTATAAGAATGTGAAACCTGCCATTTTCCGGCAACTCGGGCCAAAACATGTTGTAAAAAAACCATTTGTTTGTAAAAAAAATACAAATTTTAAAGACATAAAGTTATTCAAGCTACTGATACATATTAAAAATACCATAAACTAAGTGCAAAAGCTCATGGGATAATTTATCAAACAATAGGAGTGCACATTTATACCAAAACAACTATATTTTTATCAAAATTATTCATAAAACATAATTAGCACACAAAACCTTAAGAACCAATGTTTAAAAGCAGAATATATCATATAAATAAGGTTATAATAGAATTAAAATGATAAAAATTAAATGATAAAGGTTTGTGCAAGGGATATCCTACCTCAAATCCTTGGAGTAATGGAAACACACACCTGAAATCACCCTTCATGGGATTATAAACCCTAAAACTATGAAGACAAGAACTAAATGAATATAAAATCCATAAAAAACCATGGGATAACATAACCCTTAGTAGATCATGAATAGGGGAGATTATAAAACCAAGAAATATTGAAAGGAGGGAGAAGAGGGTGGATAAAGGAGATGGAATCTAACCTTTTCCACAAGAAAACTCTTCGTATTCCATTAGATATGCACCACTATAGAAAAGGGAATGTGATGAAACTTAATGGAGAGTCTATTAAGGTCTGGAAGAAGCATGTAAAAATATTTGTTTTTAAAAAGATCACTAATTGAATGATATATGTTTAAAACGATTTACCTTATCAATTCTGGGCGAGGTAACCTGAGAACTTTCGCCCTAATCTGTGACCCATATGAGCTCCAAAGAGGGTAAATCGATAATTGGGGTGAGGATAGGGGTTTAGGATTCTAGGGGGAGATAGAATCACCTAAATATATTAAAAAATGACTTATATATAAAAGAAACCAATATTTTTTGTTTTAAAACAGGAAATTGGCCCATGGGCTTGCCCAATACATAAATAAGTCACCCTAATTAACCATGCTTATGAATTTATATGGGGTCCAAAAGGATAAGTAAGTTTTAATATGTCAGTATAGGACAAGTGGGAAGTGTAATGGGTGAAAAAGGATGAAAAAAAGGAGTTATAAAAGAAAAAAATTCGGTTTTTTTTAAAATGGAAATGGGCTCACGGTTGGCCCAAATCATGAAGTAACCACCCTTTCTTCAAAAACTCCTAAACAAGAAACGGGGAACCCAAATTAGGGTGATTAGACATATATGAAACTTCAAAAATCAAGATTAATCTCACCAAATACCCACAAAAGGATCAGGATTTATAATGGATCAGATCAATACAAAGTCAAAAAAAACTGGGTGTGACAATTCTCCCCACCATTAATGCTTTCCGACCCTGGAAAGCCATAACACTTTCCGGCTGAAAAATAAACACCTAAGGATTACCTATCAACATGATACAGCCTATAAAGAAAAGTAAATATCATCAACCATCAATGTATGTGAATCCTCTAGCTCAAAAAAAACACACTACTCACAACCACTTCCGAATAATCATTGGAAATATCAAGCCACCACCTCCACAACCAAGCCAAGATCCCGATTGTTGGGCCTTCTCCCATTGAACCCAAACATCACCCTAACCAAAGAGAACTCACAAAAACCAAATATTCTAGGGGAGTCCAGAATTTACTCCCCACCATTAAGAAACAACTAGTAGTTGAAATGTTCATAGGAAAAAAATCCATAGGACCCATGGTGAGTCTCCCCACTATTATAAACCAACTAGAAACGAACAGACAATAATTCAACATGAGATAGAATTGGGACTCACTCACACAATACCAACAAAACTCTCCTACAAAAACCTAAAATACCAAGTTAATATGGTTACAACATGGATATCTAAACCACCCACTCCTGAACAGAGGGGATAATAACTGGGCCAAGACTTTCAGCACGGATCTGGACCCCCACCACTCAGGGATGGGAGGGAAGGGGACCCAATAATTATGCCATTGAAACTACAAAATAAAAAAATTAACTACCCAAAAATCTACACCTATGAATAGGTAACACCAAGACCACACCTGATTTTCATAGGAGGTCCACATAAGGACATTGATCGAAAACCCACATCTATGAAGGCATAACCATAAACACTGTGTGAGGGGTAATTCCAACACCCTTGTTGTGAAAAAGGGAAATTCACAGTAATGAGAACCACCATAGATACATAGAATCTACCATACCATAATAGTGGAGACAAGATCCTGGTCAAGCTCCCCATACCTTTGGATATTTCCTGATTGCGTTAAAAGCTTCACTCTGAGGCCTATGGCTGGAGCCCTGATTCTTGAAGCATCTATTGCACCGCAGTTAGGGTTTTAAGGATTACACCGCTAAAAAACTCACATGCTCAAAAAATCACCTTCATATAAATAATAACTCATATATTCATATCAATATTTTTTCTCACTCTGAACGTGGGGCAGAACGGACAAGGAATACAGCCAAACCCATCAACATCACCGAACACAACTACTATGTCAAAAAGAATTATCCCGACCAAGAAGCACTTTTAATCGATCCCAAATATCTCTCTATTCCAAAAAACATGTTGAAGCATCATCCAAAGAGAGGAATTTAACACTTGAAATGAACCCTTAGGCTGATCAGCAGGAATGGTTTCCAATGGAGAACTATCGATCGCCACATCCCAACATCAAACACATCTTTAGGAACCCAATGAACATTACTCCAAAAAACAAGCCACCAACAATATCTCATTTCAAGATACAACAACAGTATGACTTATAGATCACAAGGAATATTACTAAATAAAAAACGCTTCTAAGACATAGAAAAAACAAGCCACATAACCATTGGTTTAAAAAAGAGGCCACAATTTTTCAGCTCAAAACACTTTTGAAAAAAAACTAACTTGGTGGGTTTCCACATTCACCGATGGTGTTTCATAAAGTCTCACCCAAATTCACATTTCCATGCCACCCCAGTAACCCAACCACCATTACATATAGGCCATCCTTCCAAATATCAATAAAACCATGCATGTGAGCACCCATGAAAACACCAAAGGCTAAAACAAAACAACATCATTCCAAAAATCATTTACCTTCAAAAGGAACACCAACCACCAAGTCAAAAACCCTTTTTATATTTCACAAAAAACCACAATTCATTAAGAAAAATTTTCTTAAAAACCCACCCCTTTTAATTTTTAACAACTTTTAAAATAACCAAGCCACTCCAAACAACCACTTCCCGTTTTTGTTTAAAATTTAACAAGGTATATTTTCATAATCAGAGGTACATTGAGACCAATACCCTTTCTAGGAAAACACCAAACAATAAAAACCAATTTAGAAAACTAATTTATCCAATTAAAAAACTTTTTAACATCCCAAAATACACCATTTAAAACAAAGATTCAGAATCACCTTAAAATGATTCACAATTTCAAAACATTTTATTCCAAGAAACCAGAAGTTTAGATTATGGATTATCCAATCCCGTTAAATCATTTCCACTTCCATCCAGATTTGTTTTTCACAAAAACACAACCTTCTAAAACCATTCTTATATATAATTTTTTAAAACCCCATTTTTAAATTTTAAAAATACAATCCTTCATTTAAAATCTATTTACACAATTCTCACACAAGGATTTTCAAAACAAAAATTCATAATTCAAGAAAGGTTCAAGAGACCCAAAAAAGGGAACTAGTGTTGGTGGGTGACTTGACCATATAGTTAGCGGCCATATGTCAAACACAACACCAACATAGAGAGACTTATTAGGACCATTCCCCATGTCCACATGGTTGGCCAGGACCTACGAGCTCATGGAGTTCGTTAGTCAGACTACCCTTGTCATATCCCAACACCAAAAAATCAACAAGATCAAAGGACACTAATAAAACCTGACTTCCCATGGAAACCTGAGGATTAGAACGAGAAAGAGTTCATGAAGCTCTTCCTGTACTTACCCCTCAAGTCCGAAAAATCATATTACATCTACCTTGAAATCACCAAAATGACAAGGGCTCTCTAAATAGAAAGGTCTGCTAAGAGCCGACCTCTTATGATACCATTTTGTCACGAACCAGCCCGAGTCAACCCTGAACCGGTCACCCAGGACAGCCTGCGACAAGTCCCAAGAGGCGTTCTCGATCCTCCTAGGATGGAGAAATGCACCAAGGGAATCAATAGAGTATTCAAGGGAAAATTTTTTCCCATATATAAACAATCAAAAAAATAGTGGAAAGAAATGGACAGCCAAAAAAAATTATATAAAAATTAAACTGAACATTATTTGTACGAGAAACTGAAAGTACAACTAAACCAAAAACTCAAATAACCAAACCAGTTAACCAACTAACTCCATGTGAACCCACTGGTCACTCTCTAAAAAAATGATCACACATCACCTAAGGCGATCAAACTCAAGCTAAAACCTGCACAAAGGATAAAAACAGAAGAAGACAATAGGCGTGAGTAGTAAAACTCAGCAGGTTATCCCAATATTCTATTCCCAATGCACAAACTTTAAAATAAAAGAAAAATCAATTTATAGTTTTAAGTAAAAGATATAAAAGTATGTTTTTCAAATGAGGTTCCATGCTATAATAATTATAAAAAAACATGCATGTTTTATAAACAATAATGCTAGTAACAATATTTCAAAGAGGAGGAACTTAAAAATGAAAATAGTTTTCAAGAGGGATGATTTAAAGAATTGACACTTTTAAATAAATATCACACACTTCAGAATTTACCAACCAAATACACCGTATGCTGACAGTGAGTACAAAATAGCAAATGAGCATAAGTCACGGGAACACCACTAGACACTAGTTAATTGTGAGCCCCAGGTACCTCATATCTTGTTGAAAGTAACCATAATAAATATCCATTCTCGTGGACACAAACCACTAGTGGGGAGAATACCCATAACCTAGTGGTCCCCCAACATCATCATCATCATAGTTTAGTTAGTGTTGTAATCGTCAAACTTGCTACATGAAATAGGGGCCAAACCCCACAGGATCACTAGCATACTAGTACACGTCCGCCCACCTAGATACCCAGGATTCCCTTTAGTGCTCAATAAAGTTAAAAATATTATAAAATACACATTTCACAATAGAAGTCCATTCCAAAACCATAAAAACACAAATATACCACAAACTTTCTTCACATTTCTTTCACAAATCAACAAAACGCTAAATAATTTTGTAAAACAATTTCAAGGAGTGTATTGAGGCTTTTCACATAAAACTCATTCAAAAACACTCTTTCAATTATAAACCCACATCAAAACCCTAAAAAAACATATTTGGAATACCTAAAAACATTTAATAAAATCATTTCATGGAACATAAAACAATCCCAATTGCACAACATGGTATATACAAGTAAAACACTCCTTCATTTTTAGGAAAGGCCAAACATGCCTTTAAACATTATCTCAAAACTAACATTTGACAAAGTTATGCATTTAAATTTTATTAAGGAGGTGTGTAAAAAAAATTATATTATAAAACCAAATTAATAAATCCCTTAAAATACTCAGGTGACATATTCAAAACACAACCATTTTTATAAGAATGTGAAAGGGGCCATTTTCCAGCAACTCGGGCCAAAACATGTTGTAAACAAAAAAACCATTTGTTTGTAAAACCAAATCCAAATTTTAATGCAATAAAAGCATCTCAAAATAATTTTATTACATGCTTCCAATATATTTATAAATACAAACAAATTATTTTAAATTTCACTAGACATATAAAAGCCAACCGGGCAATTTACCGAACACGAGGCATGCACTCATAAAAAACAACTTATGTTAAGAACTTAAAAACGGGATAAAACACAATTTTCATGCCATTAAGTTATTCAAGGTACTTATAAATATTCAAAATAATATAAACCAAGTGCGAAAGCTCATGGGATAATTTATCAAACAATAGGTGTGCACATTTATACCAAAACAACTATATTTTTATAAAAATAAGTCATAAAACATAATGTGCATACAAAACCTTTAGAAACAATGTTTAAAAGAAGAAAATATCATATAAATAAGGTTATAACAGAATTAAAATGATTAAACTTAAATGATAAAGGTTTGTGTAAGGGATATCCTACCTCAAATCCTTGGAGTAATGGAAACGCACACCTGAAATCACCCGTCGTGGGATTATAAACCCTAAAACTAGGAAGACCATACCTAAATGAAGATAAACTCCATAAAAAACCATGGTATAACATAAACATAGGTATATAATGAATTTGGGAGATTATAAAACCAAGTAATAATGAAAGGAGGAAGAAGAGGGAGGATAAAGGAGATGGAATCTCACCTTTTCCATAAGAAAACTCTTCGTATTCTATTAGATATCCACCCCTAGAGAAAAGGGAATGGGATAAAACTTCATGGAGAGTATCTTAAGGTATGGAATAACCAGGTAAATAATATGTTTTTTTGAAAAAGATCATGAATTTAATGAGTTATGTTTAAAAAGATTTTCCTTATCAATTCTGGGAGATTTGAGGTAACCTGAGAACTTTCACCCTAATCTGTGACCCATATGAGCTCCAAATAGGGTAAATCGATAATTGGGGTGAGGATAGGGGTTTGGAATTATAGGGGGAGATATAATCACCAAAATATATTAAAATTTTAATTATATATAAAATAAACAAATATATTTCTTTAAATAGGAAATGAGCCCATGGGATGACCCAATACCTAAATAAGTAACCCAAATTCACCATTCTTATGAATTTTTATGGGGTCCAAAAGGATAATTAAGTTTTAATATGTCAGTATAGAAAATGTGGGAAGTGTAATGGGTGAAAAATGATGAAAAAAAAGAAGTTATAAAAGAAACAAATTCGGTTTTTTTAAAACTGGAAATGGGCTCACGGTTGGCCCAAATCATGAAGTAACCACCCTTTCTTCAAAAACTCCTAAAAAAGAAATGGGGATCCCAAATTAGGGTTATTAGACTTATATAAAACTTAAAAACTCAAGATTAATTTCACCAAATACCCAAAAAAATTATCGGGATTTCCAATGGACCGAATCAATACAAAGACAAAAAAACTGGGTGTGACATGGGAAAACCGAAAAAATAAACTAATAATTTATCATGAACGTCTTATCTATTGAATCATCCTCATATAGGAAATAAAAAATATATATGGGACCATTAATAATTATTTAATTTCATCTATACTATTAAATTCCACTTATGGATTTTTATCCCATTTTATAAGAATAGCCATAATTTTACACAAATGAACCGATCATTAAATCATGTAACAAACACACTTGAAACCATTAAAATAAATAAATATTATTAATGAATGGTTCATAAGATGTTATAAAATCATCACATAAGGTATTATGAATATTAATATAGTTCTTTAATGAGTTAGTAACATTATTTAAACCATTACACAGGAGGTTAAATTACACCCGACGATAGGGAAGCGTGAGGAAAGGGGATTCTTAACCCAATTTCTATTCTTTGGGATAAACATCAACTTCTTTGATAATTTATTTGTCATATTATGTGTGAAATTATTTTTTATTTTATTATGATTTATTTTCAATTTTTAATGTATATCTATTGTTAATATACATAATCTATTCCTTTTATTTAAGTTCACTTCAATTATATGATATTTCCAAGAGAATTCTTAACCCAATTTCTGTTCTTTGTCTTAAACTTCAACTTCTTTGATAATTTCTTTCCCAGATTATGTGTGAAATGAATTTTGATTTTATTATGAATTATTTTAAACATTTTATGTGTATTTATAGTTAACATACACAATCTCTTCTTTTTTATTTACATTTACTTCAATGATATGATATTTGTACGGGAATTATTAACCCAATTTCTATTATTAAGGTTCATCTTCAACTTCTTTGATAGTGCATTTCTAAGATTATGTGTGAAATGAATTTTGATTCTCTTATTATGTATTTAAATTTTTTTATTTGGATTTATAGTTAATATACATAATATATTCTTTTTAATTATGTTTACTTTAAAGACACAATATTTGTTAGGGGATTTCCTAAACCAATTTCCATTTGCTGGGTTAAACTTCTACTACTTAATTATTTCCCGATAATATTATGTGTGAAATGAATTTTTAATATCTTTTTTTTCAATTATTTTATATTTGTTTATAGTGGATACACATATTATATTTATTTGATTAATTCACACTTCAATGGTATGAGAATTAAAAGGGACTTTCTTTTAAAAACTTTCTTTTAAAGTTACCATTTAAACTCCCTTTTTATCCCATGTCCAAGGTTTCCAAAATTATTTCCAAAAATGTCTTTACTATTAAAAAATTATTTTTAAATGTAATTTTCACTCATTATTTACATTTTTAATTTTTTTAAATTATTCTTAGTATTGTTTTTTAAAATAGTTTCTTCATGAATTTTCCTACAAAAAAGTGGAAGGAATATTTTTTAACTTATAAGGAATGGGGAGCTTTCCCCATCATCATTTTTCTTTAATATTTTGAATCCTAAAATACTAGTTTACATGTTTATTTTTAAAGAATTTTTATTTCTATTTTATGTGTCTAGTTTTTCTAAATTAGTGATTTAAAAATGAAAAGGTCATTTTCATCAAAGATTGTTTTTATGACGCAATATTTTATGATTTATGTTATGGTTTTTGGGAGTTTTTTATAATAACTAGTGGTTATGTGATAAAATAATGATGGGTAGTTACCTGATAAAAATATTATGGGTGGTAATGTGATAAAAAAATTATGGGTGGTTCCATGATAAACTAATGATTGGAAACATGACTACCTCCAATGCATTGGGTACTCTGGATTTAGAGGTCAATAATATTAGTTATTTGATTTGTAAGAGTGATTCAAAAAATGATGTCCTAAGTGAACTACATATATTCTAGATTATTTATAATGAGTTTTAATGAATTTTTGATTATTTTTAAAAATGTAAGTTGTTGATCTTTTTGAAAATTTTATTCCGTTTTTCTGAAATAAAACAGAATGTTTTTAGGAATTTTTTTTGGATTTACACTAGAATAATGTTTTCCATTCCATTATGTCTCTTATTGAGCTTTTTTTCCCATCCAATGTTTTAAAATGTTTTTTTCATAGAATATAAGGGAGAATAGAGACCTGGATAAGAACAAGTGGAAAACTGTGAAGAACTTTCATGAAGAGAAAACATGTTTTATTTTTATGCTTTTCCTTTGGTAGAAAAAGTGGATACTGAGTATAAGATTCCACCGGTATTTTGTGAGTTTACTTCATAAGAGTTGTCCTAATTATATAAAACTATAAACATAAAATATATTTTGGAATTAATGAAATATAATTATATTTTAAAATCAATAAAATATGTAATGTTTAAGGCTGGGTAAATACACCATATGATTCAGATATAGAAAATGAAATACACCGTTTATGGAGATGGTAGGTCGTACTTACCCATTAATTTTATTTCCATTTTCTAAATAAATTTATATAAATAAGGGTAAATAATATATTACCATTCATAATATTTTTTTCCTTTTATATAACATATTTTCATTAAACCTATCCTTATTACCTTTCATGTAAAGCATGAATAAATAACGTTGCTTCAAGCACACGTGCCTCAGCCTAGTTGGTGAGGACTCGCTAGGTGCATCCAAGAGACCAAAGATCAAATTCGGGTGGCGACATATTTTTGGGTTATTGTAGAAGTACTATAGAAGGTACTATAGAAGGCACTGTAGCAGTACTATAACTGGTACTGTTCGGTACTGTAGCAGCCGGAACGATTCATCCATATGGGCCTTCAGGCCACCAGTTTGGTCCTCGGGTCTCGCAAGGCTTTTGGGCCACCCAATGACTTCGGGCCAGTTTATTATCAAGGCCTTTGATCCACCTTAAGGATTTAGGGCCACCCCAAGGCCTTTGGGCCACATGAATGTAGGCCCTAGACACACTTAAAAAAAAGAAGCAGCCCCAGATGAGGATTCAGAACAGGTGCACTCACCAGAGCAGATCCAAATAGATTGTCAGAATGAGAGGATATGGCTATGCCATCAGTACCAGCCTGTGCATGAATGGGAAGCCTAGATAGAATATCATGAAAAGGTGTAGAGCTACTATCAGGATGCAAATACTGGGGAGGGGTAGTCCCTTGTAAATAGTCTGGTTGAATTTCCTAAGACCTTCGGGTCATGTAATCTCATAACCCTACAGTCCATGTAATCTCTGAGCCTATGAGCCTTGTAAGGGTTCCACCTCATCCCTTGAAAGGGGGGTTATCAAAAATCAATAAAAATTAAGGCCTTAGGGCCATTCAGGCAAATAACATTGCTTCATGAGGAGGTTGTTTTACACACACATGATAAACGTTAATGTATTGACATGGAATGTAAAGTATGAATTTATATGTGATATAATAATTCCATATTTATAATAATATCATACATATTGTATATAAAAAATTAATCCATCATTATATTCAACTGCTGGAGGTGGTGACAGAAAACAAATAACAGTGGTTCGCGGGGTGGTATTCAACCATACACGTGAATATTGATTTCCTATCAAATTTTATGGAAGAGGATATAGTTGTAGGTTATTACATTAACATAAAAACATATAAGTATTTGGAATATATTTATGTTATTATATCATTGGGTTTTAATAATAATTTAATGAGGTGGAGGAGGAAATCAAATAAATGCATGTTAGGGGTGCCACCTCTTCTTCGAACAACTTCTTTTGGTTTGCACCAAAATAATTCATAGGATAGAGTTATCACCAATATAAGGATTCAAGGATTTTATTTTGTAATTAAGGAAGTGTATTGGGTAGGTATATGTTGAACCAATTTTTTTTGGAAGTGTGAAGAGTAGAGGAGAAGTGGTGACCTTTTATAAGTGAGGTGAGTGGTACACATATAATTTTTGAAAGATAAAAGGTGTACCCAATTTTTTCACATGAAAAAGGATAAAAAATATAACATTATGAATCCTATATGTTATAAGTTTGTAAAATGTATATAAAATTTCCATTTTAAAAGTTTTTTATCATTAAAACCCCTATCTATTTAGTTTAAACCTCAATAAACCCATTTTTACTGTAATTGTGGTAAATAATTTTTTCTATTTTTGCTTTTCATTATGGGAAAAAATTATTTTGAAATTATTAGATAATATTTATTATTTTAATTACAACTACATAATATATTTTTCCAAATTCCATTCATAGTAGAGGAAAATTTTAATTTAATATTTTTCCCATATATGAGATGAGAAAGTGGGTTTTCAAAGAGAAAATATTCAACAATTTAAAATTTTTATATAAATATAAAATATGAAATTGATTCTAATAAAATAAATTAGATTAATATGAATACTATAAATCAACAATTTCCTTAATAATAATCTATTTTTTTAAAAAAATTATTTAAAACAAATGACAATACTTAATAAAAACCAGTATCTTTCACTATTCATCAAAAAATTTAAGTTCTTAGAAAATTATAAAAAAATCACACTAATATAAGTTTTATAATGTTATATCAAAATTAAATTTGAATTTTTTCAATTAGACTTTATAAATTTTAAAAAAATAATTTTAAAAATAACTGTGCAAAAGGCGACAAAACAATTTTTTAGAAAAATATTGTTTTTGAGTGAAAAATTGGATTTATTCTTATCTTTTTTCCAAAAAACCCATACGATAAATGTTAAAAACTTTATAGAATATAAAACATAAAAATTTAATTAAAATAATTCACCAAAATTTATTTATTTAATTTTTTGAGATAAAACATGTTTTTTCACATAAAAATTGTTTAGTTTTTAGAAAATGATTCCCTTTATTTTCATTTTTTTATTTTCATTTATAATTAATTGTTCACTAGGGAAATAATTTTATATACATGATTAAATCAAATATTTTCATAATTTAGTTAATCCTATTCATATTTTCCATTTTAAGGGCTATGAGATAATAACCATTTTACATAATAATATTTTAATAGTATGTAATGTTTTGTTTAAACTCACTGTTGTGTATAAAAAAAACTAAAATATGTGTTTCATATAAAAAAATATAAAATAGGTGTTTTGTGTAATGAAATATATCAAAAGGTTTAAATTAATTTGGAAAAAATATATATTTCAAAATATCTTCATGTGTTATATTATACCCCCATTAAAATGAGTTTCACCCTCAAATTTAATCACTTTGTTACCAGCAAATGAGGATATTCCTACATCCTCAGGTTCACACATAGCTTAATAAAGTTGGTGGTCTCACCAAAAATCATTGACCAAGTAACTGGTATTGTTTCATTGAACTTTCCCTATTTGATCTAGAACATATACTAGTTGTTCTTCATAAAAAATAGAATGATCTAGTAGTATGACCTCTGAGTTCAGTACATGTGATTGAGTAGGTACTTACTTATCCAAGAGATATACATGGAACATATATTGATCTCGAGTGAGGTTCGATGGAAGTTTCAATAGATAGGCTATCATCTCGATATGATCAAGAATGTAGAAGGGGCCAATGCACATCGATCTTATATTTCTATTATATTGTAATAAAAATTTAATCCTTTGGTTCTGATTTAATCAATTTCCACATCATATTTTACTTCATGAAAAGAATATGAATTTTTATTTATGTCTAAAATATTAATGGATCAAAAGATCCATATTAGAATGACAATTCATTCATTATATCTATAGTTATAACAAAATAGTTAACACCAGTTATCTAATATGGAAAAATATTCATATGATGAAGTAATACATTACACTCTAAAACATCATCCAAAGTTAAACTTAAAACATTTCATAAATTCTTAATCTTATGAGCCTTCCAAAATATTACAACCTAATACTATAGAAAAAATTTCACTAAATTTCCAAAATGAACTTATCATTAACCCCCTAAACAGCATAATGAAGCTATTAATGTCCACATACAAAACATGTGAATACCTTCATCATATATTTTTATAAATCATGGTAATAACATGAATTACCATAAAACTATATTGAAAACATTCTTGATTCATACTTCCTTAAATAAAAAACATATTTTTGGACAAATTACTTAAATCCAAAAATGTTGTAAAATCCATCAATGATAACATAAACAACTTTCTAAAAAAATCATTAATTAGTTTCATGGTAATCAGTACTATCCAATTTACTTTATCCATATTAATCATCTCTATATCAAAAGTAAACACCATTTATTCAATATCAAGATCATATTAAGAGTTATATTTCCTTAACCATGTGTTTTCCATAAAATATCACCTTACTATTAAATCAATTTAGGTTATCAGTACCATTAAACATATTGTTGAAAATACTTAATGAAAAAATTATATAAAAAATACTTATATATATTTTGATTCATATAACATAATTTTAGAATTATAATATATAAACACTTCAATTATTAGACATCATCCTTAAGCTAATAACTAGGTTTCATCATCTTATTCCTTAACACATTATTCCTTTCATATGTCATTCATATTATCTTCATCATCAAGAGAAAAACCATTACTCTTATAACCATGCTAATTCTCTTAATGAGAATTCCACTTAGGACAACGATTTTCATAATGCCCATACATTAAAAATTTAAAAAATTCAACAGTCAGAGATATCTAATGGAGACTATTATTCTTATCCATTGTGTTAACTGAAATTTTCATTTTTCATTTATAATTACCTAATTTTTATCCTTCTTTTCCACATTCAAAAAATATTCTTGATCCATTGGGATATTCCTTGGAGTATTTCTTCTTACATTCTTGACATGTAGAAAATTGAATATTCTTTTTTATATGGTCTTCAGCACCCTAACATTCAATGAACTCTATCCTTATCTTTTTTTGTGCATCTAAGAGTTGGTTAAGGTGCATATTGATAAGAATATATCATGACAACCAATTTGGAATAATAATAATATTATTCAGTACCATAATTATCCCATTTGTTTTCCCATCAACACATTGTCTATCACATTCAACATTAATCCAGTTTCTTCTAGTCCTCACCATTGACTAAAACCCAAAAACATAGTGTGTGTAACAACATTCATATTGGAAATCCATATAGTCCTGAAAAATAATTTTGGATATCTAAATCAAGAAACCTTTTTTATTGTTTTACACCTTAGGATTTTCCTTGTTCATTCATATTCATCATATTTTAAATCTATCATGATGGTTCATAAAGAGTTTGTTAATTCCTAAAGAATCTCCCCCAAGAGTGTTAAACAAAGTGTGAGCATGGTCTGTTGTCGTGCACCAGGTAAGAAATGAGTCTAGCTGAATATACCCGTTTCCGATTTATTACCCCCAGGTACCTCTGTTCCAGATCCACAGCCACCTGTAGTATCCATACAAGGATTTAATTTCTTGGAATCCACTCACTCTATCCCTTATCAAAATTCCAAGACATTTTCCTATACTTTGAATCATCCTTATACTTATCCGTAGACATATCCTTACAGTTCTTGCAAATTTTTTCTCATCCTAGTTTCTATAGGATAACTAATACTTTCCTATAATACCAATTATAATGACAAAATAATTCCATACATGGATATCATATCTTTTTTTAATAAAATACAATACAATACAAAAACACACTCATGAGGAAAGTAATAGTTTATTTTCTTTGGATACTAGGTATACAATATTATGAATTGGTGAAAGTTCTTCAACATATTCGATAAATATATTCCCCTTTATTACTCCATACATACATACCCTACTTAAAAACATTCTTCATAACGTGGGTAATGGAAACATAATAAAGCCTGTGAATGGATTCTTAGTAAGGGTAAGAATGTGAGATATCAATGATCAAAAAATCATGACATGAGTATAATGGTATGTGAAGAAGATATTAACATTTAAAAACCATTACCTATATATCAAATATAATAATCTTGAGACATGGAATATTTTTTGGTAGTTCATAAGATATGAATCTTAATGGAAATAAATAATAAGATCCATAGGAGCATAAAATTAGCGCAAAACATTTAATTATTTAATAAAAATACACTTAGAGAATCATTTCCAGAGTATTCAAGATTTATTTATATGGCTATCATAGTGTAATGGGTTCACTTCTGAAACTATCATAGTAGTCAAGGTTCAGTCCCAAGTCTAACATAGTGGGCATAGTTTCATATTGAACTTGTTTCTCTCACTATTACAATCATATTTATCTCATGAGATATCAATATTTACCCAATTAATTGTAGGTAGATATAGGTCCCACCCATATTTGGTTATGACATAACCAACATCTTTTTTTATAACATTACAAGCATCACATAATGAAAATCATACATACATGTGACATAATATCTTAACAAATACATCATATCAGAACCCATTAAAAGAAATGGGTTTCATAAAAATTTCTTCATAAAATTAAATATAGAAAATAAAATTTTTTCATAATCATTTCATCATTTCATCAAAGCACAAACCATAGGAAAAATAGCTGGTTTTGTTATAATTTCATCATGGTATAACCCACAGAAGAGAAATTACGTTTGTAAATATATTTTCATGATAACCATAAACTATACATAGAAAAAATTAGAGTGGTATACTTGGATCACATCCCCAATAAAACATATGTATCCTCAAATGATTTCATCTTAGAGAGAAAATTATTTTGAAAGATCACATGGAAAATATATTGAGGAAAATAAATTTTCTTTGGAAATCACTTTTTTAAACTAAAAATTCAAAATATATTTTTTAAATCATTTTATTTGGAAATAAACATGAAAACTTAAAATGGAAAATTTAATAATCATTCAAAACATTTTTTAAAGAGAATATCCTTTCCACTTTAAAAAAACTTTTTTAAAACATAAAACATTGTGAAACTCCTTTTTTTTAAAATAAACATCAATAATTATAAAGGAAGCTTTACGGAAAATAATGACCATGATTGAGGGAAATTTTATTAATCACTTTCACATTAACACAATTATTACTTAAAAAAATTAGTAAACTCTAAATGGGATTTTTTTTGTAAAATAATAGAGATTTTCATTTCAATTGTTTTTGTAAAAATGAAAACATGGGTAAAAGTTTATTTAATAAATAATTTCATCAATGTTAAAAAATAATTTGAATATGTTTTTATAAAACATGATTTTGGAAGAAAAATGATTTTCAACCAATGATAGAAATAAAGACAATTTTTCTTAAAAATATTTTTTTAAACTCTTATGTATATAAAGAGAGTAAAATGAAGGAAAAACTTTTATTCTCATGACATAACTATACAATAATATATTTTATGAGTATCTTGAGAGATAAATCATAAGATTTAATCATTGGAAGCATAATAATAATAAATACCAATAAAATATGATATTGTATCATATAACTCATACCACTTTGGTAACTATGAATCCTAATTACCAGGAATGGATAATATAAAATCTGACACCCCCAATGTCACATTGTTTTTGTTTTTGTTTTTCTTTTATTTTATCCTATTAATGAGTGAGATTGAGTATCAAAAATTGGTAGGATTAAATTTTAATTTTGGAGGCCTTTTAAAAATTCGTGGTTAGCCCACATGGTTTATTAAACTATGCAGTTACTATGCAGGTGAGCCTATCCGTAGTAAAATCCCATTTTGAATGGCTTAAAAATGATTTTTCAAACTATGCAGAGATTCCTAGAGATAGTGTGAGGTCTTGGGTGTGTTAGGGGTAAGTCTTAAGGTTTTTTCCAACTGCGCATCCTCATAGGGGAAAGAGTTCGAGGGTGCACCTAGCCTTGGTACTGTCCAGTGCACGGTTAGAGCACAGTTTGGAAAACCTGCAGGTTTCAAGTTTTTTAATTTTTTTGTTTTTGTTTAATGTTATTTTTTCTCTATTTTTCAATTATGGAATTTTAATCCCTCTTTCCCCCATATGTATCACACAAAATTAACCCCCCCTCTTCTCCAGTCACGTGCGTGATACCAATCTATAGAGAACTCATCTTTTCCAATGTTACAAAAATATTTATTCATGTTTCTTGGTAGATGCTCTTAGGTAAGTTCTCCCTCTCCATACTATTCCCTTTTCATGGTGTTTTTCATCACCCCATAACCCCATATGTTTCAGTGTCCATCGCCGAAGGAAAATCATATCAAATCATTTTGTTTCACCCAACTCCATTTGAGATTGTTTTTTTATTCCCTATTTTTTGGACAAATATTATTTAGGGATTTAGGTGATTTATAGTACTTTAGTTTTTTTTGGATTCCTTAAAACTCTTAAAAAGAAACCTACATGTATGTGCACATGTGGGTATTTATATATGTATATGTAAATCCCCTATATATATATATTCACTCTTGTAAGTGTATATATATATATACATAATGGGGCTAGGTGTGATTTTGTATATATATGGATATATGCGTGTAAGTGTAAGAGTGGCTTCAAGAGAGCTACCCTTATATGAATGTTCATGCATATATGTAAGGACCCCCTTATACATATTCATTTATGGTATTTTGAATATGTATATGGGGAGATATGTTTCAATACATATATTTTCAGGTGTTTATACATGAAAGTGGGAATGGGTGGATTCGAGTGGTCTTTGAGGAAAGTGTTAAGTCCAAAAGATTTTTTCTTTTTCTTATTCTCCTCGATTTATATGTTACTAAGAAATTTTTTCCTTTTAAAATTTTTATATGATTTCACTTTCAAAATTACCATTTTATTAAAGTATGATTACATATGATATCCTTGTGATGTTTTGAAACCATTTCTGTTTTTTATTAACATGGAATATATAGATTTTTTACGAAATACATGGTTCATGTTTTAAATTAAACTTTTTCATAATTATAAGATTTTATAAAATGAATTTGGGGATTTTTAAAAATTTTTTAATGTTGGGAAAATGGGTTTGACATGATTTTGGGTTTCATTGGGTGAAAACAATATTTTGAAGAGAACTAGGTTTCAAAGTGAGGTGTTTACCTCATGATGTTTTGGAAAGGGGTTATTCAGTGTATTTCAAATTATTATTTGAAATGTGTGTGTTCTTACCCCTGGTGAAAATTCTATAATGGATTGTTTTAAATAGGTTTGATGGAAATGGATGGCCTTAGACATTGATTTGGATTTCAAAAGGTAAGACCCTTTTTGATGAGTGAATTTGAAATGTTTTGAATGTGTAAGTGAATTTTATCATTTAAAAAATGGTGTTTGGAATTTTTTTTATGAAATTAAAATGGGACCGACAACCCAAGCTGTTTTTGAGTGTTAAAGGACTAATTGTCAATTTATCTTATAAAGTGAGTTAGAAAAATTGGTGTGACCTTTTTATAATCAATGTGTTTTATTAAATGGATAAAAGTGGTTTAATTATTTTAAATGGGTTTTTTATAATGTGTTTAGAAAAGGGTTTTCCTTGAGAAATTGTTTTGATAAAATGGGAAGGATTGTTTACAAAATTGGTTTGTGAAGTATATTTCATGAATTGGGACTTTTCTGTGATTGTGTGGCATGGATTGGTACATGGTTTGACTAGAGTGTGAGTGTGGGGTTTTTATGAGGTACCATGAGAGCATTCTAGGAGGATGGTTGAGAGATATTCCAATTTTTCCAGGGGACTAAGAGCTCCTTTTGATAGTAAGACTGAGAGATATTCTTTTGCTTGATGAGAGACCGAAAGAGATCTTGGATCTAGGACCAATAAAGACCATGAGAGCATACAATTTAATTATATTTCTAATATAATTTATTCAGACTCACTCACTTTGGACCCTATGGTTATATACCTAGGTGCACTAACTAATTCCGAGTTGGTCTATATGATTTAGGCATTCTGTTAGTTCCTTGTTTGATGTGATGTAACGAGGTATGTTATGCCCATTTTATTTCATTGATTGTATGTTTATGTTTATTATCTCTTCTAATATTCCTTTTTTGGATAATTTAGTATGTTGTTTCAGGGAGGAATTGTGTGTTTATTTGATTTATGTTGCAAAATGTTTTAAAGTGACTATTTTCATTTAAATGAAACAAGTGGGTTGTTTTTGAGAAGTAGTAATGGTGTGAGTTGTTATTAATAAGGTTTTTTCCTTTGGATTGTTTTTTCAAAATACGTGAGTTAATTTTTTGAAAACTAAGGGAAATGTTTTTGGAAGTGGTTTATGGATTTGTTTAGGATTTAATTGAGATGAATATGTATGTAATGATTAATTTGTAGCTTTATCTTCAAATTAGCAATAATGATTTACCTTAGGAAACCTATTTCATTGTTTTAGTAGGTCATGGTGAAATAATTGGATTTTTATATCATTCTCATATCATTCCATGTTCTCAATTTAACCTTGTTTGTTAAATGTATCCTTGGGGAGATTTGGGTGGTGGTGACCCTTGGGGTCATGAGGTTAGTATTATTTTCTATTTTTAGCTCTTCCTTATTAATTAATTTTGTTTTCATTATATCCTTCTTGCCTATTTATTTATTTTTGTTATTGAATTGTTTATTTCATTGTATTTATCTATAATTTGGGAAAGATTATCCCCAAAGTAGTTCATGTGATGACCGAGCACTTATCCCCATCCCATGGGGATCTAGAACACCCTTCGGGACTTGTAGTGAATCGGGACATGTGTCGGGTATGAAGGTATCCTGGGTGAACTTGTTATGAAATTATGTTAGTGGTAGGTTTTTCTTCATTATGATCATAAACCTCCTATGTCAGCATTGTTATTTTGGGATGTCATGATATAATTAAGTTAAGGTAGTTGGAGATTCATAGGTATGTATAGGGAGAGTCTAGCAAGATTTTTATTATCTTCAGTCTCAAGATGCATGTGGAATTTAAGTATCAGATCATGGATTCATGTTTTTAGGTTTTTTTGATAGATTTTATTGTGATTGATGTTTTGATACCCATTTTAAACATGTGTGAAATTAGGGATTACGTATTGTTTTAGGGTGGAAGGAGAAAGAAATTGAGCCGTTATTTGGAACACATATCTTGGGAAACTATGTGGTGTTCATGCGATCCAATATATCTCCCTATTAGGGTGTGTTTCATGGATGGAATTTGGTTTCCCAACCATTGTCGTAAAATTTTAGATGACATAATTTTTTCCTCGGTTTTCCTATTTGGACTCCCCTTGTTTATGGATTTCTCCGAATGTGATTTTCACTTGTTGGATGTGGATTGAGAAGTTTATTGTTTCCCCTTTTTGGGTGGGGTTTGTATGATCTTTAGATGAATTCTTGAGTAGATCTTGTGTCTTCTTGGTTTTGAAAAACTTGACTGGGAAATAAAATAGTGGTTTTGGGGAAAACATTTATTTTCTAACTTGGTTTTCTGGAAAATAGGGAGGGTTAAATTCTCTTGGTTTTTTGAAATGTTTTATAATTTTTTTTCTCTTTATGAAATGGTGTTTTCAAAAGGAATATGGATTTTTAATGGGAATCCTTAGGTGTTCAGTTTTCAAAATGAAATGGAATTGTGAATAGAATTTCATGTGGATTTCCTTGTTTGAGAAATGTGTGGGTTCCACAAAGGTTATTAGGTTCCAAATAAGGATGGATTTTTTTGGAAAATACCATGGTGGAGGGTGATTTAAAAAATTCCTTGGTGAAAATGATATTTTAAAAGGAAAAATTCTTTTGGTGTGATTGTGTGTTGATATTTTTATGGTGGTTGTGTTCCTTGTTATGTATTGATGTTTTTTTTAATTCCTTCATTGGGTAAGAATTTGTTTTTGTGTTTCGAGGCATGGATTAATGATGTCCATATATTGCTTTTATCTTATTTGTTCCCCACAATGGTCGAAAGAGTCTCTTCAATTTTGGTACCTACCTAGACTCCGAGTTAGTAGTGGATGTGAACCTTCCCAATGAGATAATTTGAGTGATAAATTATAGTTTAAGTTTATTTTGATAGTTTAAATTTATTTTGGTCAGCCATTATTTTGTTGATTGTGATCGTGGTTTTGGAGCTTGGACTATTGTGTCTGGTTTTTGTTGATGCTTTCCGTTATTTGTGAGGTTTCATGTTGATGGTTTCCTTTTGGTATTTTATATTGGATGGTTTGAGCATTAGATTGTGGCGTGCCATGTTTTTTAGGAATGTCTCCAACCTCTTCTTCCCTCATGGGTGTTGTATGGTTGGATGTGAGTGCCATTTTACTGAGACTCATTATTTGGGAAAGACATTCTTAAGTATTTTGGTCACCCTTGTTCTTAGGTTGAAACTAATTCAAGAACATTGTTTGGAAAGAAAAGAGGACTTGGGTGCACGATCAGGTAAACATGATGTTTTATCCACATATTAATTTTGGTATACTAGCTGGTGCTTGGATATGGCCATTTGGGATACACCATGTGAGGGGGATTCATGTTTTGAACCTATGTCATCCACGTGTATCGTGACCCGAGGAGAGATCCCTTATCTCTCTTTTGAGGTTGTTTTTCATTCTTCTTTCCCTCTTGGATTTGGGAGCATTCATGGTTGAGAATTCATTTGCGACTCCCTATCATGTTTTCTCATTTCCCAAGGATTTATCCTTTTATATTTTTATTTTACCTAAGGTTAGAGACACTCTAAATGGTTAGGAGACCATTTAGAGGAATTCTAGATTGCAGGGAGTCCATGTTATGTCTCCCATGATTTGTAGGAATTCTAGACTGATGTTCCGTTTTGGTTGTTCTTAGATTCCTTTAGTGATTTGTGATTTATTGGTTTGCTCGTTTTGAGGATATCAGTTGTTAGTTATGAGGCTGAGCATGTTGAGTGGTTCCTTTAGCTGAATACTTTTTAAATCTTTCATTTTCTATTATATTTATTTTCGACTCAGACTTTTTTGGGGTAGAAAGTGGTATGGGGGTTAGTTTGTGAAACACCTAGTGTCAGGATGTTATTGTTTTTGTATTATTTTATCTTGTTACGGAGTGGTCTTGAGTTTTGGTTGTTGGTGGGATGAAATTTTATTTTATTGATGCCTTTTAGAAATTCATGGTTAGACCACACAGTCTTTAAAAACACACAAAGCTCCCCAAAGACTGTTCAGGTTCTTGGCTGTGTTAGGGGTATGGTGCAGGATTTGTCTCAGTCATGAGACCTTAAAGGGGAAACCGCGTGAGGGGGATCCTTGATTAGCCTGTGGCCAGTGCAAAATTAGCATATAGTTTTTCATACATTATAGGTTTCCTAGTTTTTAAAATTTTGTGTTTTTATTTTATTTTATTTTCCATTACCATTGTACCCTTTGGTGATTTTAATCCCTCTTCCCCCTTGGGACTCATGTGATGCCTGTCCCCCTATTCTCTAACAATACGCATGCCACACCTCTATAGAGATACCCCCTTTCAATGTTCCACCATATTTATTCATGTTTCTTGGTTAATCCTTCAAGGTATGGTCTCCAACTCCCTCCTCTTCCCTTTTCTTTGCTTTTTTATACATTCTGTCACCCCTTTTTTTGGTTAAAACCTCAAGTGAGGCTTGATTAAATTTTTGATTCTTCCTTTCATTGTTATTGAATATGAAGGGTATCTCAGGTTGGATTTATCATTGATTTGGTATCCACCACAAAAGGTGAATCATATCAGACAATTTCAATTCACCTTTCTCTGTTTGAGGCTAGTTTATTCTTCCCTCTTTGTTTCCACCAATTTTATTTTGGAATTTTGGTGATTTATAGTCCATTAGTTAGTGTATGATTTCTTAAGGCTCTCCAAATACAACCTTCACATAAGTACATATATAAGTATGTATATATATATATGTAAGTTCCCCCTTGGTATATATATATATATATATATATATATATTAGCTCTTGGTAGTGTAAATATATATATAATAGGGTAGTTGTGCTTATGTATATATATGGGCATATGCATGTAAGTGTAGGGGTGAATTCAGGCAACTTACCCATCTATGCAAGTTTAGGAATATCTTTAAGGGTCCCCTTATACATATTAATTTATGGTAATTTGAATATGTATGTTGAGGCTAGGTATCCTTACATATATATGAAAATGAATATGTATGAAAGTGAGAAATAAATATTTGAGTGGTCATATATAAATTTATTTAATGCCAAGGTTTTTTGGATTTGAACTTTTCTCCTTGAAGGAAGTGTTACTATACAATTGTTTCCATTTAAAATTCTAATATTCTTGTGCTGTATACATTCCCTTTTTATTAAATTCTGATTTTAAGTGATATCCTTGTGATGTTTTGAAACCATTTTAGCAAGTTATTATCTGAACATAGATGTTTTTTCTTATGAAATACATGTTTCATGTTTTTAATTGGATTTTTTAATAACGTTAATCTTTTATAAAATTCCTTTGTTGATTTTCAAAATTGTTTTAAAGTTGGGAAATGGTTTTCAAAATATTATTGGTTTTAAATGGGTGAAAATAATTTTTCAAAGGGGATTTGGTTTTAATGTGAGGTATTTAACTGAAGAACATTTATAAAGGGATTCCTTAGTGTATTTCAAATATTGATTTGAAAGGCGTGTATTATTTCACCCTTGTGAAAATTCCATGATGTCTTGTTTTAAATTGGTTTGATGGAAATGGGTGGTCCTGGGACTTTCTTTGGTTTTCATTGGTTAAGACCCTTATTGAAGGGTGAATTTGATTTTTTTTGAATTTTTGGGTGATTTCCATCATTTCTTTAATGGTGATTGGAATATTGTTTAATAAAATGAGAATGGTCTTGGCATCCCAAGCTATGTTTGGGTGTTAATGGAATGGTTCGGAATTTATCTTCTAAAATGGGTTTTCAAAATGGGATGTGCTTGTTTATACTTTATATGTCTTATTCATTGAATCGATGTGAACTAATGGTTTTAAATGGGTTTCAAAAATGGGTTTAGAAAAGGTTCTTCTTTTTGAAAGTGTTTTGAAAAAATGGTCATGATTTTTCATAAAATTTGTTTGTGAAGTGGATTTCATGAATTAGGAATTTTTTGTGATTGTATTAAATGGAATATTATATGGGTTGACTAGGGTGCATGTGGAGGACCTTTAGAGATGTTAGGGAGAAAGATCGAGAGAGATTACATTTTATTTCCAAGGGATAGAGAGAGCCTTTAGCTAAGAAGACTAAGAGAGCTTCCATTGCTTACCGAGAGACTGTGAGTGATCTTGGATTTGAGACTGAGGAATAACAAGAGAGATTCCACATTTCTTAGATGGATATAATACTTTATTTAGACTCACTAACACTGTAACCATATGGTTAGATCCCTAGGCACAATTACTCATGCTGTGTTGGTTTATATGGTTGATGTATTTCATTAGTTACATGTTTTATATGATTTAATGAGTTACGTTATGACCATTTTTGTTCATAGATTATATGATTATGTTTATTATCTCTTATGATATAAATTTTTTAGTTAATTGATCATGTTTTGAATACGCAGCCATGGGTGTTTATTTGAGCTATGTTGTGAAATTTTATAAATTGATTTTTTTTATTAAAATAAAACAAGTGGATTGTTTTTTAGAAATAGTAAAAGTGTGCGTGGTTTTTGATAAGGCTTAATCCTGTGTATTTTTTTTCAAAACATGTAAGTTCAAATTTGGAAAAAAATGGGAAATACTTTTAGAATTTTTTATGGATTTGAGCATGACTTCAATGAGATTATTATGTTTCTAAAGCTTACTTTCATGGTTTATTATCAAACTAGCATTGATATTTTACCTTAGTTAACCTATTGAATAGTTTTGGAGGGTTGTGGTGAACTAATGGAATTTTTAAATCATTCTTATATCATTCTAGGTTATCAGTTGGACTTTGTTTGTTCTTTACAACTATGGGGAGAGTCGGGTGGTTGTGACCCATTTGGTCACATGGAGGTTAGTTTTCTTTTCTATTTGTAGTTGTTCCTGGTTAGTTAGTTTTTCTACATTATAGAATGATTTTATGTTTATTTATTTTTGATATTTCATTTATTATTATGTTTAATTTCATATTTTATTTGTTAAAAACCATTCCCAAAGGAGTTCCTGTGATGCCTTGGTGCTTGTCGCTAGTTCGTGGGGATCAGGAATGCCCTTCATTCCTTATGGGGAATAGGGTCAGATGTTGGTTAGGATAGTGTCTTTGGCAGGTATGTTACATTAAATTAATCCTATAATATCATGAAAATAATATGATCCATGATTTAAGATATCAAATTGGAATTATATAGATTTCATATATGATGATAGGTGAATAACACATCTTAGGTCCCCATGAATGCAATTTGAGACAAAAATCCCTTGCCTCTTTGGTAACTTTTGAACCATAAGACCCATGTAAGAGAGATCCTAAAATTCATATGAAAATAACCATAATTTTAAGGATTTTAATCATAAAATTATTTCATGGGCAGTATATACACCACATAAAAGAAACATATGGTGAATATGGATTGTGTCTCATAGAAAATAAATGTGAGACAGAAAGCCCTTACCTTAAGTCTTAACATTCTTAGTAAATGTTCAAAACCAAATTATAATAAATATAAGATTATTATATATATATATATATATTAAATAAACATACTAATATATGATACCATATTTTATTTTATTATAACCTTTTTTTTCCAGTTTACTAAAAATTCCATGTTAAAGTATTTTTTTGGGAAATAATTGTTTTGTTTTTCTTGTAGGTTTTGATTTTTTATTTTTCCATATAACATTAAAAATTATTCCATAATATAAATAATTTTATCCTTGTTATAAATATCATATATATTTTTTATGCAATTTTTTATATTAATCCACTATATTTAGAGATATAAAATGAAATACACAGTTCATGGAGATGGTAGGTCGTACGTACGCATGAATGTTGTTTCCATTTTCTCAAAGGATATAAATAATGAAAGGTAAATAATATATTTACATTACATAATAATTTTTATTTGATATATATATCATATTATTATTAAAACCATCCCTATTACATTCCATGTAAAGCATGAACAAATCATATCGCTTTGCTTTGCGGTAGTCCTCCGTACACATGTGCGACATTATCATATTCCACATAATGTAATTTGTGAATGTATATGTGATATAATGATTAAATAATAATAATAATATCTTAAATATGATATATAAAAATTTAATCCATAATTATATCCAACCATGAGAGGTGGTTATGGAAAATGAATAACATTAGTTCACAAGGAGATAGTCCACCATATACATGAATGAGGATTTCATATCCCATTTAATGGAAGAGGGGATGGTTGTAGGTAATAAAATTAACATAAAAATATATTAGTATATGTAAGATACAATTTTTTTCTATTTCACCATGTTTTAATAATTATTTTATTATTTTGAATATGTAATAAAATAAATCACTCGGTTAGGGGTGTTACATCTTCTTCGAAGAACTTCTTTTGGTATGTACAAAAAAGATTCATAATGTAGATTTATGAAAAAAAAACTATGGAATATTGGATGGGAATATGGATATAGGTATGTTATTTAGGTAGGTCATGGCTGATAAAAATGATTTTGGAAGTGTTAAGTGGAGAAGAGAATGAGTGACCTTTTATAAGTGAGCTGAGTGACACACTTGTAATTTTTTTAAATAAAATGTTACACCCACGTTTTTCACATGTCACAAGGCTACCAAATGAATTAATATAGATCATATGTGAGATAAGGTCTATATATGTATATTAAATGAGTGTTTTACATGTTTTGGGTCATTTTAATCCACTATCATGTTAGTTTATCCCCTGATAAACCAATTTTTCCTTAAATAATATTTTCTATTTTTACAATTTATTAAGTTCAAAAATTAATTTTAACTTATTAGATAATATAAATTAGTATTAATCTAAATATTTAATCCATTTTCCATATTCTATTCACATAATTGGAAAAAATTAATTTAAAATTAATCTCATTGATGCGACGAGAAATCAAGTTCTCAAAGAGAAAATATTCAAAAGATTAGAAAGTTTTTCTATAAAAATTAAATACGAAATTGATTAAAATAACTTAAATTGGATTATATATATATATATATATATATATATATATATTTAAAAATTATACCATTAAAACAATATTAATTTTTTTGAAGCGTTTAAATGCTTTAAAAGTAATGGAAATTATTTATAAAAACCAATATTTTTTATTGTTTATCTAAAAAATTATCATTATAGAAAATTATAAATAATTCACACGAAGATAATTTTAAAATTATGGTTTAAAATAATGATTTATTATGTTTTTAAATAAAATTTCTAAATTTGGAAAAAATTAATTTTAAAATTAATTATGCAAAAAGTGGAAAAACTATATTTTAGAAATATAGAGTTTAAAGCATAAAATTGGATTTATTATTATATTTATGTGTAGAAAAAAAATATGATAAATGATATAAATTTTATTGAATATATAATATAAAAAATTTATTAAAATAATTCTCTTAAAGTTATTTATTTAGTTTATTGTGATAAATCAACTTTATCCATATAAATTTTTTTTTTCAGAAAAAAATTCTCTTTATTTTAAAATGGTTTTTATTTCCAAATATATAATTAATTATCCCCTAAGAAATTAATTTTATATAAATGAGTAAACCATAAATTTTAATAATTTAGTTAATCTTATTCATACCCTATATTCCAAAATCTATGTGATAACTATCATTTTAAATTATAATATTTTATTAGTATATTACATTTTGTTTAAACTTAGTGTTTCAAGTAACACAAGCTAAAATATGTTTTGCATGTAATGAAAAATATTGAAAATATTAATTTTATTTGAAAAAACATATTTCATAAAATCTCATGGGGTAATATTCTACCCCCTTAAAATGAATTTCTCCCTTGAAAGTAATTACTTTTGTACAAAAAACTGAGGATAATTCTTCTACATTACATCCTCAAGTTTCCACATAGCTACCTAAAGATGGTGGCTTATCCGAAAAACACTGACCATGTAAGTGGTCTTTTTTCATATAAATTTATTGATTCAATCTATAACATCTATCGATTATTCCTCATAAGAAATATAATTCTATAGTGGTATGACCTATGAGCTCAGTACATGTGATGGATCAGGTATGTACTTCTTCAAGAGAGATATATAGAACACATATTGAACCCAAGAGTGGGTTTTTGAAAGGAAAAATTGATAGGATACTCTCCCAATATGATCAATAATATCAATTTTACTGATATACCAAGGTCATATATTTACTTTTTATTATAAGACCAATTTCATCCTTTGGTTTTTCTTAGATCAATTTCCACTTCAACTCTTACTCTAAGAAATCAAGTTGAATTTTTATGCCTGAAGTGATAACTAATCATAATATCCATAATAGAATGATAAGTCATTCTTTCTATCTTGGGGTATAATAAAATGGATTGTATTGGATATTCAATATGGATAAATATTTATGCGGTGAATCAATACACGAACCTCTAAAACCTCATAAAAGGCCAAGTTAATCCATTTCATAAATAGTTAACCCTATGACCCTTCAAAAAGAATAAAATTCAAAATATTAGAAATAATTTCACTAAATTTAAAAAATGAACTTATTATTAATCCCCAACACAACATGAAGTAGAGCATAATCTTCACACACTAATCATGAAAATAACATAATCATGCATTCTCTTAATGAACACTAAAGATTAGAATTACCATAGAAACTTATTGAAAACATAAAATATTCCTTGTTTCATACATAATACAATGATTATTAGATATATTATTTTAAAAAAAACTCTAAACTTAATCAGTGATAAAATAAACCACTTCTTTAACAAATCATGAATCAGTTCTAAGGCAATTAGTACTATCTAAATTAATTAATCCATATCAATAATCTCTTTATCCAAACTATACCCTATTTTCAATATCAAAAACATATTATGGTTTATATATCCTTAATAACGTGTTTCCCATAAAATACTAGATTAATTTTAAATAAATTTTCTAGGTCATCAGTACCATTCAACATATAATTTAAAATCCTTGATGAAAAAATACTATAAAAAATCATTATATATATTATGATTAATATAATATAATTCTATAATTCTATATTTAAACCCTTAAATTATTCCACCTCATCCTTAATCTATTAACTAGGATTCATTATCTTATTTCCTAACACCTTCTTTCTTTCATATGTTATTTATAGTATCTTCACCAACAAGAGAAAAACATTACTCATACAACCCTAATGATTCAATTCATTAGATTTCCCTATAGGACATCAATCTTCATAATTCCAATACATTAAACATTTAAAACATTCAACAATCGACGATATCTTAGGAAGACCACTATTATCATCCATTGTGTTAAGAATATTTTTCTTTTTTCCTATGCAATTACTTTATTTGTGTCCATATTTTCCACACTCAAAGAAACTTTTAGTTCCTTTTATATATTCCCTGGATTACTTATTCCCACATTATTTATATATTGGAAACCAAATATTCTTTCCATATGGTCACCACCTCATAAACTCTCAAAAAACTCCATCCTTAACTTCTTTAGTGAGTTTGAGAGTTGGTTAAAGTGAAAATTATTAGTCATATATCTGTATAAAAGATTAGGAATAATCACAATATCCATCAATCCAATCATTACCCCATTTGGTTTCTCTCAACACATTTTCTATCACATTAAACATTAATCTATCTCCTTCTAGTCCCCTCAATTAATTAAGAAAATATTTGTTTGAGTAACATTATTCAAAGTGGAAAACACATAGTCATGAAAAATCTGTTATGATATATAAATCATGACAAATTATTTTTTACCTTTCACACCTTAGGTTTATCTTACTTCATTCATAGTCATCATATATTTAAATACTTCATGATATTTCATAAGGAGTTTGTGAATTTCCAAAGAATACCCCCTAGGATTTTCTAACTACTTGTGCAGCAATTCCAATTGTCATTCCCTAGGTGGTGATACATGTGTATTGGTCCTTATAATTTAAGATTATTATTAAAGATTATTATGAGTTACATTATTTTAGGTATTGATGAAAACCCTGATGAAATATGTTCGCAGAAAGGCATGATACATTGGGTATGTCACAAGAAATATTTCATTAATGAATAATGTGAGAAATAATTTTCCCCTTTTCTTCATTAAATAAAGTTAATATCTCAGGCCCTTTGATGGAAATGATATAGCCTATATAAATCCACAGCCATGATGTATTATTGGAAATGTATCACGCTCAAATGATAAAGGGTTAAATGGATAAATGATATGACTCTTGTAAAAAAGGGGCAGCTTCCTTTTCGAGAGCCTATCTGATTAGAAATTCACAGTTAAACGTACTTGGCGTAGAGTAGTGATCAAGACATGTGACCTTCTAGGAAGTTACCCTTGAAGTGTGTGAGTGAGGACAAAGCACATCAGAAAGGACATGTGTTGGCCTGTGGGGAATGTCATTAGTCAGATGTCCCATTCTTGCCCATGGGTGGGCCCTAGGGAGGGGACCACGTGTCTACGGGGAAACTGGTGGTACCTAGTGGTCCAGGACCCAACAACTGTGTTAGTGGTGGGGTGGTTGTGCTATCGCCGAGACCTAGTTGTCACATTTGTATTAGAGGAGGTACCTAGCCTTAAGTGTGGTGCACTACCTGGGTTGAGATGTAGGGCCCACAACGAGGACATTGTGCTCTACGGGGGGGGGGGTGATTGTAACACCCCCAAATGATAACGGGTTAAATGGATAAATGATATGAATCATGTCAACAAGGTGCATCTTCCTTTTCGGGATCCTACCTGATTATAACTTCACAGTTAAACGTGCTTTGTCTTGGAGTAGTGATCAAAATGGTTGACCTTCGGGGAAGTTACCTAGGGTGTGTGTGAGTGAGGACAAAGCACACTAGAAAGGACATGTGTTGGGTTCACAATGATGATGTTGTGCTCTAATAGGGGGGTGATTGTAACACCTCCGTTAAGTGGCTAAATGATATGACTCATGTCAACAAGGTGAATATTCCTTTTCGAGAGCGTACCTGATTAGAACATCACACTTAAACGTGCTTGGCTTGGAGTAGTGATCAGGATGGGTGTCTTTCTGGAAAGTTACCCAGGGCGTGTGTGTGATTGAGGATAAAGCACATTAGAAAGGGAATTTTTTGGCCTGTGGGGACTGTCATTAGTCAGATGACACATTCTGGCACATGGGTGGCCCCTTGGGTGGGGACCACGTGTCTGCGGGGCAACTGGTGGTACCTAGCAGGCTAGGACCCGACAATCGTGTTATGACGGAATGTCTGTGCTATCAGTGGGGCCCTGTTGTTACAGGAATGTTCTATTTCAAAAAAGTTAATGAAATTGGGTTGAGATGTAGGGACCACAATGAGGACGTTGTGCTCTGGGGGGGGGGGGGGTGATTGTAACCACCCTGAATGATAAAGGGTTAAATGGCTAAACGATATGACTCATGTCAAAAAGGGGAACCTTCCATTTCAGAAGCCTACCTGATTAGAACATCACAATTAAATGTGCTGGGCCTCGAGTAGTGATCAGGATGAGTGACATTCTGAAAAGTTACCTAGGGTGTGTGAGTAAGGACAAAGCACACCAAAAAGGACATGTATTGGCCTTTGGGGACTATCATTAGTCAGATGACATGTTCGGGCACATAGGTGGGCCCCATGGTTGGGACAACGTGTCTGTGGGGCTACTAGTGGTACCTGGCGGGCTGGGACCAGATGATCGTGTTAAGGCAGGGTGTTTGTGCTATCACCAGGGTCCAATTGTCATAGGAAAGTTCAATTTAAAAAAATTCAAAGAATGCGATAATCAAGCACATAGGTTGATGGCATTGGAATCCAACCTTTTTGATTTGAGATATTGTGATAAAGATATTATATTACATAGTAAGCATTCGTATGAGTTAATATATTGTTGCAACATTAACTCCTTTCTCTATGGGTGTCTTGTTGTGTTGTTAGACACTAACCCTAGGATTTATGATGGTTCTCCTAATGCCACTGAGAAAGAGGACTAGAGAGACACGCACTAAGTGTTTCTATAATCTCAGTTAAATAATATATTATTGTTTATCATTTAAGAATCTGAATAAATATTATTCCTATTTGTGGTTTAATAATTATTCATGCATGCTTCATCACATTTATTCCTTCACTAGTTATTCGAGAGAAAATAATATGAGCAGAATATTTAATAAATATTTATTTTTTATTTAGTGAATACAATATTTATTTATTTATATATGAATAATACAGTGATATTTATTTAATAAATAAATAGAAATTATTCAAGGCCTAATAAATATTCTGGAGGAATAGCAAACTGAGTTTAATGGTCCAATGAAAAATAATAAATTTTTTATATTATTTAATTAAATAATATTTAATTATAATTCTCAAGTTAAGTTCATGTTGGCAAATAATAATTATAATTTGACATCAGGGTTTTCTAGGATTAAATAAAATAATTAAGGGAACTTGTGAAAATATTTTATTTTAACCCTAGCATTATAAATACCCAATTACATTATTTTCTAAGGAAATCGAATTCTTATTTTATTAGTTGTGCACAACGGATTTGGAGAATCCTCTAAAGCCTTGAGAGATCCCTTCTCTAAGTATGCTCCCAAGAACGGATAGAAATCCCCTCCATCGGATCAAGGAGAAAACATTGAAAGCGGTTCTCAAAGCGATCAAAGGTAGACGATGCAAGCGCAAGGAACTTCCATGCTAGCACCCTAAGATTCCTTCAACAATGTATGGAGATTCAAAGAAAACATGTGGATCACTACTAGAGAAGATATACACTTGGTTAATACAATTCTATGATGGTGGATCAAAGCTCTGTCACCAGATTCATCAACTATTAAAGAATTCCAACAAAAGAAATTATTTATTTAAATAAATTAATTATAAATAATATGTTATGATCGTCTTTCTCAGTTTTAGTGAAATTATTTATTGTCTATTTATTTGACTCTATTATATTGATCATGACATTAATCATCATATACATATTGGATTGATCATCCATTAGGGACAAATAATATTTTGGAACCACCCATCCTATACTTCCCCTGCGCCCAGAACCAATAAGTGGTATCAGAGTGGTAATATAATTATTTTAATTATTTTAATATCATTGGTTATTTATAAATTTTTAATTTAGTTTTCAATTTAAGATTAATCATTCTTTTAATATGAATTTCGATATCTAATTCTTCCTAAATTTATCATAGATCCAGTCAAGATGATTAATTTTATGATTAAAATAAAATTGAAGAAGTAACCAAGAGGTTCCAAGGTTTCTGTCCAGACAACACCATACTACATGATGTGTAACTGGTTTTATATGTCATGTTTCCATGTTCAAAACATTATAAGTGATTCAGAAATCAATTCAAAATTATGCATTGATTATTTCATTACATACACACTTAATGCGTCGTGTGTTGAGCAGAATTTATTGGCGCACAGTCAGCCGGACAACATTCCACGAAGCCCATGTACATCGAATGTAGTCCCTTTGAGTCACAGACCAGCCATGTATTCCATACACATCCTACCTGATTGGTGACCATGTAATATGGAGTTCACATGACGTATGGTCTATTTGATACGTTGTGTACTATAAATTTTCCAAGGCACTAATTACACACTGAGTTCCTAGGTATGTGTCCCAAATAAATAGTGAGAGGTGTACATGCCGTGTATATCAGATCTACTTGTCGTGTACTTGTACAAAGTTAAGAAGATTTAAAATCTATTTATTTCAATTTTTAAACCTTAAGACATGTACTTTCATGTGGTTGTGAAGATATTACACACAATGTGATAGGTTTTAATATACACATATATTTAAATATTTAATTAATATTTGAATAATATTCAGATCTTAATATCATGTATGAGTTTAATTACAAGTTGTTACTCTACATTCCTTGAAGTATAACAGGTGACTGAAAAATCATGTAATTCATGTAATCATTCGTGAAGTACATGTTGTGAATATACATGATAATTCATGTATGCCATATTTCACAAGAATAAAAAAACATACGAGTATAATACATATTGAGTAGATTATGATAGTTGTTCACTATATTTACTTCAAGGTACATTTATGTACATGATTAATTTTGAATGAATTTATTTTATTTATTTAAAATTATAATGGATGAGAATTTCAATAAAATTTGGATGATAATTAAGATAAAAATGATCGATTAATTAAAGATAACAATTAATCGATTCGAGAAAAATTTATCTTAAATAATAATTATTAATAATTGAATACAAGTTTTATTAAATGCATAATTTGTTTCATGCATGTGAATGATCATGATATATACCAATCCTTTTTTTATGTGATTGGTTTCATTTAATTTATTATTAAATTAAATTGTTATCATGTACACCTTCTCTCCTTTAATTATGTAGGGCCTATGTTTCCATGGTGTCTTTTATGTAAAACACTTTCCCCCTCACCCATGTGTCAGTAAAAGGAATATTTAATGGATGGAGCTCCAAAGATAGTGGGTTTGGTTCTCGTTTGATGTTAAGGAAATACTATTCCAAAGAGACATATAGGTGGACATGGGGAAATCTATAACACAAACCTTAATTGGTTTATGGTGTTTTCCACCTCAATCTATTGTTAGTTTATCAACCCCTAGATAAAATAACCATGAGCAAGAGCTCATTATCATAATGATTTATTTTATTTCTATTATATGCATTGTTATTTCATTATGGATGTCTTTTTTGCGATCACATAATTAATGAATTAATGAGCATGAAAGATAGAACTAAAATAAACTAGGTTATGGATAAATATTATCTAAGAAATTGTTAATCACTTAAGTAATCCAAAATAATATTAACAATAATGTGTTAAAGATAATAATTGGAAATTTATGCATAAAAGGATAAAATCAATCAATAAAATATTATGTTGTTATAGCCTTACATTACTTTAGTTAGAATCAAACCATAGTTCAACATGCTTGACTAGCCAAAGTTGGGGTGCATTAAATTATCATGGAATTATAACTTGAGGTTTTGGGTTAAATTAACATATTTGACATCAAGGGATGACTTCCAAAGTAGGAAATAGTGTAACTAAGAGGAAAAAGTTGAGGAAATCCAATTAAGGATTTCAGGATTGGGGATTCCACTCAGTAGATCACGGAATTATGAGTTAATTTAGTTGTGATTTGGAATGCCTATCTAAAACCATTCAAGTTTCTTTTCCAACCAAATTAAGGGTAATGAGAAGGCGAATATAGATTCATTAAAATTTAATAGATAATAAATATTATATTCTGAAGACAATGGTGGGGGCTATTGGGTTTTGATAAAATAGTTGGAGACTAATAAATAAAATATTTATTCATTTGTCTCAATTTTATCAAATAAAGTACTAAAATTATACATATCTTATTTTGTAGAAATAGTAATAAAATGAAATCAAACATATCATTATGATCCATAGTTGATAATGAAAACCTGCTCTCCAGAATAAATTTTTAAGAGAGGAAAAGGCGCCTATGTGTCATCCTTTTCTATGAAAGGAAATTGTATGTGCTGGAAGAACCTTTACCAGTTTCACTAAACAATAAGACAGGTGATGAAGAGGTATCTATCTATGAAAAAAATATAATGATGTTGTAGATGTTTAATGATTCATTCTATCATCCATTTCCTATGAGATTTTGAATAAACATGAGGATATTGATGCCTATAGCATGATTTATCACCTTCAGGATCTCTATCAATAGAAGGCGAGACAATAGAGGTACAAGAGCTCCAATGCTTTGTTAAAAACTAATCTAGGAGATTCTGCACTAGCAGGGCCTCATGTAGTCAATATTATTATCTACGTTGATTTCTTAAACATATTTGGGATTAAATTACTAGATTATTTATGTACATATCTCATACTTTCATAATTTTCCAAGAACTTCTCCAGCTTTATTGTGAATTGTAATATGATTAATAATGAGAAGAGTCTTTCAGAAAAACATACCATGATTATCCATGTGAATAAGAACATGGAGAATGATAAATCTATGGTCCTTATGGTGAAACATAAAAGGAAGAACTGGGAAAAGAAGCCCAAGGCCTATAAATAGTACAAAGCTCGTGAGCACCGTACTTCCAAGAAGGGGAAGATCCAATGTCAAGGAAAGGAAAATGCGGTAGTATGTTTTACATGTGGAAATCCATGCCACTGGAAGTGGAACTAAACCCAAAATAAAGAAGAAGCTAAAGGTTCATTCATTATCAAGTTCAATATTTCCATTTCTACACATTGGGTATTAGATACAACTTTTGGTTCTCACATATATATCCAAATATAAAAACCAAGTAGATTCTAGAAGATTTCTAGAGGAGAGGTGGATCTGTGAGCTTCCAATAGTATGAGGCTGGCTGCTATAGCCATTGGTGACTACCGCTTTTCATTTCCAACAATAATGATTTTGGTTTTAAGATATTTTCACTAAGTACCTATAGTTACCAAGAACATAATTTTTGTGTCATGTTTAGATACATATGGGTTTATTTTCAAATTTGGATAAAAAAAGTTTTCACTTTTATTAGGAAAACATATGTTATGGTATGGAGAATTGAAATAATAGTATTAATGTATTAAATTATGAAAACCCAATGTTATAAATCAATAACTAATCATGTTCACATGAATCATATAAAACCCAACTATGGCGTCATTTTCTTGGTCATGTAAACAAGAATCATTTGAAAATGGTATTTCAATATGGTTATTTAGACTCTTCTAAGATAAAAACACATGATAGATGTCATGATTGTTTCAAAGGAAAAAATGACAAAACCACTATTTGGTGGAAAGGGTTAAAGGGCCATAGAACTTCTCAGATTGGTACACACTAATGCGTGTAGAACGTTTCTAGTAGAAGCTAGAGGTGGATATTCTTACTTCATAACCTGTATCGATGACTTGAGTAGATATGGATATATCTAATGGATGTGGTATAAGTTTGAGTCCTTTTAGAAATTCAAGGAAATCAAGAATGAATTAGAGAATAATCATGGTAAGAATTTAAAGAAGCTTCGATTGGATTGAGGTGGTGAATATCATAACTAAGAGTTCATCGAATTTCTATGGGAGTTTGGGATTTTATCTCAAATCACTCCACATTATAAATCATGTGGAATGGTGTTAGTAAAATGAAGAACCCTGCATTTTTGAATATGGTAAGGTCAATGATGATCCATAGAGATATTCCATTATCCTTTTGGGGATATTCATTAAAAACTGTGGCATACATATTAAATTGAGTACCAAATAAATCTGACAGTGGAATTACCTTCTAGTCATGGAGTTAAAAGAAACTCATTTTTTTACGTACACATATATGAGGTTGTGAGGAAATTTTTAAAGTTGAAAACAAAACTAGCACCCCTGGGTACAAAGTTTATCTTTATAGGGTATCCTATGGAAACAAAGGGATACTTACTATACAATATCACAGACAAGAATGTTACTATCGACAGGCAATCCATATTTCTTGAGAGGGATCACATTCCTAAAGAGGATAGTGAGAGAAATATTGACTTCGATGAAGTTGATACCCAAGATACATAAGATTTATTATAGGAATAGATTCCACAAGTCCCCATGGAATAATTAGTTCATCAAACACAAATAATACATAGGAGTGTAAGAGTGGTAAGATAACTAGAGAGATATGGTTTTCTAGTCACCAAATATGGTGATTAATTATTGGTTGAAAATCATGAACCTCTCTCCTAAAAGGAGGTAGAAGAGAGATCATAAGCTAAAAGATGGAAAGAAGACAAGAATTCTAAAATGGATCCCATGTATTAGAACCAATTTTGGGTTTTGGTTAATGCACCAGTTGATGTAAATATTATTGGATGAAAATGGGTATTCAAGAGGAAACTGGACATGGAAGGTAAATTAAGTACCTGTAAATCAAGGGTAGATGGTAAAGGGTTTAAAAAACATCGAGGAATTAAAAATGATGAAACCTTTTCCACAGTTTCTATGTTTAAATACATCAAAATTTTACTTTCCATTATAGCTTACCATGACTATGTGATTTGGAAGATGGATGTCAAAACTGCATTCCTTAATGGGAACCTTCAGGAAGATGTCTATATGACACAAATAGAAGGTTTTATGACTCCAGGTAATTCCAAAAGTATTTTCAAGTTGTAGATATCCATTTATGGATTGAACAAAGCATCCAGTTCACAGAGCATTCAATTTTATTTATCCCTAAAATAATTTTGTTTCATTTAGAATTAATGTGAGTTGTGTGTTTACAAGAGGTTTCGTGGGAATGTGGTCATTTTTCTAGTATTATATTTTGATGATATATTACTTATTGTAAATGAAATACCAGTCTTGAAATTGGTTTATGATTTGTTAAACTAGTGTTTCTTCATGAAAGACATTGGAAAAATAGCATATATTCTAGGGATCAAGATCATTTGTGATAGATTCAAGAGGCTTCTTGGAATAATTCAATTTATATATTTTTACTAGATACTAAATATATTTAGTATGGAATAATCCAAGAGGGTATTGGTTCCAGGTCACATGGTTTACATATTTTTAAGAAAATGTGTCCTCAGAAAAAACATGAGAAAGAGAGAATGAATAGGATTCTATACTCTAGGATGATAGGATGAATCATGTATGCCATATTATGTACTATAATTGATGTTTCCTATGCACTGAGCATGTTAGAATGATATCAAGTAGTTATAAGATAATAACATTAGACTACTTGAAAAGATATATTTAAGTATCTGAGAATAACTAAGGATATGTTCTTAGTGTATGGAGGAGATGAGGATATGGTCATCGGAGTTTATACCAATGCTAGTTTTCAGATAGATTAGAATGATATGAAGTCGCAATCTGGATAGGTTTTATGTCTCAAAAAAGAATATATGTGTTGCAAGAGTTCAAAGTAGATAGTTTTCATTGATTTTACAGTGGAGTATAAGAATATAATGACTTATGATGTAACCATGTAATCTATTTGGATATTAAAATTTATCCAAGAGATTTATGTGGTACCTAGAATTAAAGACCCTTTCACATTGTATTGTTATAATAATGCACCAATGGATCTTGCAAAAGAGCCATAGTCACACCAACTGACAATGCATATAGTCCATAAGTATCACCTCTTAAGGGATTTTAATCTGAGGGGTGAATTTTTAGTGAGAAGAGTACCTGCATAAGAGAACATGGTGGACCTCTTGACTAAAGTTTTATCTTAGCAGAAACATGAGTATCATGTGAGAGCTAGCAGATTGAAGGTTGTTAGCAGTTATCTTTAGTGAAAGTGGGAGACTGTTGGAGTTGGTGCCCTAGAACTAACTTCTTTATATTCTATGATACACATGTATTCATTTTTTTTAATATTAATAAACTACATATCACATCATGATTTTTATTCTTCACGACATAGTATATGTTAATGTCCTAAGAGTAGCTATCATACTAAAAGGTCATAGTAGTTCCTCGCTATGATGAGAACCCAAAAGTTCTACAAAATTATTCTTGAATATATGTTATATAACTAGATGATATCATTTCAGGGACAAAAATGATACATGATATCAGGGGTGGAGACTCATATGACTTTAAGGAACCTTCTCACAGTGTACTCCCTTGGTAATATCCAGTAGGATATTATGAGAATGGGACCCACCAGTACGAAATCCATATTTATATGTGTCATTAGATGTTCCTATATGTTGACATGTTTATTGGTTCTTAGAATTTAAGATTATTATTAATGAATATTATTATTCATTTAATTTAAGGTACTGATAAAAATCATGATCAAATATGTTTGCAAAGAGGTATGATATGTTGGGTGCGTCATGGATAATATTTCATTTATAAATAATGCCAGAAAAGGTTTATCCCCTCTATTCATTAAAAGTAGTTAATATCTCAATACCTTTGATATAAATGATATAGCCTAAAAAATCCATGCCCATGATGTTCTATTGGTAAGTTATATTTTCTAAAAGTCAAATAAATAGATAATTGAGTATATAGGTTGATGGCACTGGTTTGAAACCGACTTGATAATAGGTATTGTGATAAATGGATTATTTTACAAAATAAGCATTCATATGAGGTAACAAGTCATTTCAACATTATATTATTTCTATATAGGTGCCTTGGAATAGATGATAACCTTGGTATTTTAGACTGATTCATCTAATGCCACTAGAAAGAAGACTAAAGGGTCACATACTAAGTGTATCCATAATCTTAGTTAAATAATATATTATTGTTTATTATTTAATAGCGTGAATAAATATTATTATTTAATGTGGTTTAATAATTATTCATGTATTCCTGATCACATTTATTCCATCACTAGTTATTCGAGAGAACATATTTTGATTATAAAATTTAACAAATATTTATTTTCTATTTATTGAAAATAACATTTATTTATTTATTGGATAATAATGTGATGATATTTATTTAATAAATAAATAGACATTATTCAAGGCCTGATAAATACTATGGAGGAATTGCAGACCAAATTTAATGGTCTGGTGAGAAATAATAAATATTGAATATTATTTAATTAAATAATATTTAATTTTAATTCTTATGTTAATCACATGTTAATAAATAATAATAATTATTTGACATTGTGTTTTTCTAGGATTAAATAAAATAATTTAGGGAACTTGTGAAATCATTTATTTTAACCCTAGAAATAGAAATACCTAATTATGTAATTTTCTCAAGAAAGCCAATTCTTATTGTATTGGTTGTGCACAATGGATTTGGAGAATCCTCTCAAGCCTAGAGAGATCCATTCTCAAAGAATGATCCCAATAATAGAGATCAATCCCGTCCACTAGATCAAGGATAACAATTTGGAAGTGATTCTTGGTGCGATTGAACGCGTACAATATAAGCATAAGGGTCTACCATGTTAGCAGGAAAAGATTCCTTCAGTGACGTCTGAAGATTCAAGGAACATGTATGGATCACCTCTAGAGGAAAACTACATTTGGTTTCTATAATGAAATGATGATAGACCATAGATCTGTTACTAGATTCATCAATGAATAAATAATTCTAGAAATGGAAATTATTTATTTAATTAAATTAATTATAAATAATAAGTGATGATCATTTTTCTCGGTTTCAGCACAATTCTTCTTTTTCTATTTCTCTGACTCAATTATTCGGATCACAATATTAATAATCATATAGATCACAGATTGATTATAAATTATGACCAAAAGAAAATTTGGCCACTGCCCATCGCATGATTCGACTTTTCCTGAAAGCTATACCTTTGACTTATCCTCAGACATATCCTTAGAGTTCTCATTAATGTTCTCTCATCCTAGTTTCAAAATGTTGACTGAACCTTTCATCTGATACCAATTTTAATGAACCATGATCTTCATTCATTTAAAATAAATCTTTTTAGATTAATATTCAATACATTACACAAAAACAAGCATGAGGACCATAATAGTTTAAGGACTTTGGAGACTGTGTGTAAAATCTTCTAATTTGGTGAAAGATCTTCAAAATATCCCATAAGGATGTTTACCTTTAGTACTCTCCATAAACATACCCCATATAAAACCATTATTCATAACCTAGAGAAAGGTAACTTAATAAATGGTGATATCATATTATCATTAAGGATATGAAAGTTAGATATCAATGATCACATAATCATGACATGATTATAGTAGAATGAGAATATAAGAATAACATTTGAAAACAATAACCTGTATATAAAAGATCCTAATCTTGAAATATTAAATAAATATAGGTAGTTAATAAGACCTGAATCATAAATGAATCAAATAACATGATCCTTTAGAGAATAACATTTTCATAAGATATGGAATTGTGGAATAAACATGTGCATAATAAATCATTTTCAGATTATTCAAGGCTCATCTCAAGGGCTATCATAGTAGAATGGGTTCACTCCCTAAACAATCATTATTAAAAAGGTTCACTCTTAATATTATCATAGTGTACAATGTACCTTATTGAAGTTGGTTCAATCTCCATTCCAGTCATGTTTGTCTCATGATATATCAATCTTTAACCAATGAATTGGATGGATATATAGGTCCCACCCATCTTTGGTTATAACTTATCCATCTTCCATGGTTATAACATAAACACCATCATATAATTAAAATAATACATATGATTTACATAAGATAATAAAATATTAATCATTTCAAAACCCTTGAAAATAAATGGGTTTCATAAACATTTTATCATAACATAACCTATAGAAATGAAACATGTCTCTTAATTATTTCATCATTTCACCAAAATATATCCCATAAAAAAAGAAGTGGGTTTAATTATAATTTTATCATGGTATAAACTATCGAGGGGAAATGGATTTTATAAATATATATTAATCATAAACATAAATAATCCATAGAAATAATAATAATAGTATCCTTGGATCACATCCTCAGTAAAACATAAGTAGCATCAAAGGATGTTTTCTTAGATGGAAAATGATTTTGAAAGATTAATTAGAACATTTATTGTGGAAAATTACTTTTATTTAAAGATAACTTTGTAAAACTAAAAATTCATAAAATATTTTTGAAATAATTTTCTTTAAAAGTAACCTTTAAAACTTATAAATTAATCTTCCAAAATCATTTAAAACATATATTGAGAAAAATATCATTTCTAATTTGAAAAAAACATTCTAAAATATACATCATTTTTAGGATAATTTTATATGAAAATAGCCTTGAAAAATATAAATAAATATTAATGTCAATTAACAGTCATCATTGTGTGAAATTTTGTTTATACCATACACAATAAAATAATGTTACCATTCACATTTTTTTCTAAAATCCAAAAATGCATTACTTTGAAAACTACATGAAGATGAATTTTTATAAAAAACTCAAACATGGGTAAAAATGTATTTAATAAATAATTTTAATAATTTTAAGAACTTTATTTATTTTTTTTAGAAATTAAGTATTTGGAATAAAAAGGGTTTTCTTTGAAAATAACTTTTAAAAATGTATTTAATAAATCATTTTAATAAAGAGGACTTTTTTTAAAAACATTCTTCTAGACTATTGAGTATATAAAGAGATTAAAAATAAATTAAAACATTTATTATCATTACATAACCATATGAGAGTAAAATTCAGGATTCTATCGAGATATATATCAAAATATTTCATCATTGGAATCATAATCATAAACAATTTTGGTAAACGTTAAGATTGTAACATAAAACTCTTACCACTTTGCTAGCGTTAAATCATAATAACCATGAAAGATTAACATTCAATTAAAATTATAGTATCATGAAAATAATTATATTAATAATATAACATGACAAAGTGTTAGTATATATACCTCATAGAATAATAATGGTGCGTAACATAACATAGGTCCCCAAGAAGGAAATTCGAGACATGAATCCCTTTTGACTTTGGTAACTTATGAACCATAAAACCCATGAAAGTGATATCCTAAAATGGATATTTAAATAATCGTAATTTTATGTATTAGTATAAAAATATATATTCTTAGGTAGTATATACGCCACGTAGAATAAGAACATGGTGAATATGGATTCTATCTCATAGAAAATAAAAGTGAGACAAAAATCTTTTACCTTATGTATCAACTTCTATCATAAACGTTAAAAAATATCATAAAATAAATATAATTTTATTATAAATATATTAAATAACCATGATTATATATATCATAGAATATATTATTTTATTTTGACCTTTAATTTCCTGTTTCTTAATAATTCCAAGTTAAATTCTCATTTCAGACAACAACTGCTTTGTATTTTCATGTATGTTTTGATTTTTTATTTCTTTCATGTATGTCTTTATTTGTTATTTTTTGTTATATTACATTGATAATGGTTCAACAATAAATATAATTTAATCCATAATATAAACATAATAAATATTAATTATATATGTTTTTATAGTAATACATAATATTTAGGGATAAAAAATGAAATACATTGTTCATGGAGATATTATACTATATGTACAAATGAACAATGATTACATTTTCTTGAAAAAGATGAAAGAAAAAGAAGTAAATGACATATTTCCATTCTGGAATAATTTTTATCTCTTATATATAATATATTTTAATTAATACCAACTTTATTACCTTCCATGTAAAGGGTGAATGAATTACATCGCTTCGTGAGGCGGTAGTCTGCTGTACACATGAGGGAAATTTTCATTTTCCAAATTAATGGAAATTATAAAGGTATATATGATATAATAATTCAAAAATTATATTATTTTCATAAAAATAATATGTAAACATTTAATACATCATTATATCCATCTGTTATAGGTGGTGATGGAAAATTAATAACATCAATCCGGGAGGAGGTAATTCACCATACACATGATTAATGACTTCATATTCCATTTAATGGAACAAGAAACGATTTTATGTCATTCAAATAACATAAGAAAACTATGTATGTAAAATATACTTAGTTTATTATATCATAATTTTATAATAATAATTTAATGAGGTTGAGGAAGAAATAATATAAAAAACTCGGTTAGGGGTGTTACCTCTACTTCAGAAAAATTATGTTGGATTGAAATAAAAATATTTAAAGGATGTATTTATGAAAAAAATAATGATTCTATGTTAGTATGAGGGAAGTAAGGATGTTATTAGGGATGGTATTAGATATACCAAAAGATTTTAGAAGTGTGAATAGAAGAGGAGAAGGGGTGTCCTTATATGATTGAGGTGAGTGGAACACTTATTATTTTTGAAAACAAAAACTTTTCCCGCACATTTTTCACATGGAAAAAGGATCCCAAATAGAAGATTATATAACCTAGAAGTAAAAATGTATAAATATTTCTATCCAATGGGTTTTTGATAAATAATTAGTCATTTTAACCCTTATTAGATAATATAAATTATAATTATTCAAAATATGGATTTTTTTTCCAAATTCCATTCATAGAAGGGAAAAAAATTAAATTTTTAATTAATCCCATAGATGATATGATAAAAAAGCTTTCAAATAGATAATGTTCAAATGTTTTAGAAGTTTTTATATCAAAATATAGTATAAAATTGATTCTGATGAACTAAATTTTATTAATAGATATACAATTGAACATATTTTATCTTTAAAAACATCTCAAAAAAATTGTTATTTTTTTAAATGCTTTAAAAGAAATTTAATTCATTAAAAAACATTATTTTTCACTATTAATTAAAAAATGTATCTTCTTATAAAATCTTAAAAAATTATCTCTAATATAATTTTGAACTTATTATTTCAAAAATAAATTTTAATTTTTCAAATAAGACATATGAAATTATTTAAAAAATAATAATAAAAATAAGTGCATAAAAGGTGATAAAATTGTTTTTAGAAAAATACAGTTTTAAGTGTAAAATTATATTTATTATAATATATAGTCTAAAAGAAGATAAATTTTAATCATTATATTGAGAATATAATATATAATTTTCATTAATATAATTTTTCAAAAGTTATTTATTTAATTTATTGAGATGAAATATGTTTATTCACATAAAAATAGTTTTTCTGAATAAGATTCCCTTTATTTTCAATTGTTTATCATTTTCATTTCTAATTAATTGTACACCAAGGAATTAATTTTATATAAATGTTTAAACCATATATTTTCATAATTTAGTTATTCCTATTCTCACATGTCATTGCAATGGCTCGGATATAACTATCATTTTAAATAATGATATTTTAATTGTATTTCACATTTTCTTTTAACTCAGTGTCACATGTAATGAATGATAAACTTATTGTTTCACATAATTAAAGATAAAATCAATGTTTCATGTAATGAAAAATATCAATGAGATTAAATTTATTTGAAACAAAATATTTCAAAAAATCTCAAGGTGTTATAGAAATGATAACTATTTTCCTGATCTTTTGGAATACATATGAATGGATTTTTATTATGTGATAATTGGGTCCATTATAAACCTAGAAGGAAGTGGGTAATGATTAATATTTTATGAGTTTAATGGGTACACATGTAGTTAGATAAAGAAAAATCAAGTTTACGTGGGTGGTGATCACCATCCTGAAGAAGGTATGTAATTCTTGTTATGTGATATATATAATTATTAGGAATTATTAGCTTATATCAATGAATGTTTTAGTAATTTATAGATATTACGTTTAAAAACATTGTCTTGAACCCTTAGGATAACACAATATTTATGATAACATCAAAGGATTTGGTAAAGAAAGGACTGTGGTTTTCTAATCCAATACAACCTTTTCTAGATACTAGTATGAATATTTGACTATAGTAAAGATGCACCTAGTGGTAAAAGAATTTAACTAGGTATATTGAGTATTAAATCAATCATCACAGATGAAAAATGTGTGGGGATAATACTATACACCATGATAGATACTTATGATGGATATGCTTGAGTTAACTTACAATTTCTTCATTTACCATTACGAATGACCTGAATAGATACTAACATTCGATAACCTTGGTTAAAACTATCATGTCATATATTGAAAGAAATTTTTAATAGATTAGATATAAAATTCATGAATTTTCATGATTATATTATTTATCACTATTATTTGTGTGACCACAATATGCTTTTGTTTTGTTTCAGTTAATAGTTTTAACTAGGAGGAATCATTTTGACAATGAATGTGATCAACAATGAAATAATAACCCTTAAGAGAGACAAAATGAATTGGGAGTTGGAATAAAAATAATTGAGATTATTAATAAAAAAATTATCTTTAATTATGATTAATAACCTAAATATAGGTGAATTTATAAATTCACTAAATAATATACAAATGGAATTTACTTAATGTTCAGATGATAATGACCATGGAGGGATGAATCTTAAGCTTTCTAAATATAAAAAATGTTGGAATAAGAACCAATTAGATTGTATCAATGTTATGTGAAGATGATTTTTGTGTTGAAAAGAGGGGAATTATTCAATTAATTTTCGAGTAAAGATAATGAGTTTGATGGAGAAAAATTATGTTCATCCAAAGGTACTACTAAAATATAAATTTATTATGTGTGGAGAACTTGAGCACTATCCAAGTCAATTCCCTAATCCAATTGGATAAAAACTATATCAAGAAAATTACTATACTATTTCAATAATTTATGCAGATCATGATGATGAAGGAACACTTTTCATCCACTCCAATGTTTGGGATGTAATGTTAAATTATATAATAATATTTTCTGTAAAAATATTGTTATTCATCCTTTAGTATAATTTATTTTTATTTTGAGAATTGTTCATACTAATTTATATAGTGACTATAAAAATTACTGAGGAATGGAGTTTTTGATACACCAAATTAGAAAAAGTATATTTAATGTGTGTGGATAAATGTGGGATTGTAATGGAAATTACCTTGATTTATATGGCATGATTCTTATTTATAAGGGATATTATCATTGGTAGATGGGGAGAAACATAACATCAAATATATTCCTATTATATGGGAGTTTGTTGGTATTTTTTCATCAAGTGTTTCTTAGTCTTCCTATGAATCTTGAAGTAGAGTTCTCAATAGTACTCATACATAGTGCTGGAACTATTTCAAATACTCTTTATAGAATGTCCCTGATTGAGTTTTAGTAATAGTAGAAACAACTCTAGGAGAATTTAGATATGGGATTCATTTAGCCTAGTGTATCTCTATAGAGTGCATTGGTGTTTTTTATGAATAATGTTCGTTGAATGCATATTTTCATGGATTATTGGGATCTTTACAAAATAACTAGTAAAAAATGTGTTATCTACCATGTATTTGTGATTTTTGATCAATTATAAGGATGTCAACATTTATAAAAGATTTAACTTTGATCTTGATATCATTAGATGATGGTCAAAAAGGAGATAATACATAAAACATCCTTCTTTATATGTTATGGACACTATGAATTTATTGTGATATGATTTGGTCTTAATAATGACCCCATTATCTTCATGAATCTCCTGAATATATTCTTTTTTTTATTACCTTGATCAGTTTACTCTAGTCATTATAGATGACATTCATATAGATTTTTTTTAAAAAGTAAGTGAATAGAGATAACATTAAGATTATACTAAATATACTAAGGACGGAGAATTTGTATAAAAAAATTTCCAATTGAAATTTTTGGATAAATAAAGTGTCATTTTAGGGACATGTTATCTTAATCAAGTTTACATCAGTGGATCAATAAAAGATATATGTTATTAAACATTAGATCTGATCGACTACAGTGACATAGATCCATAGTTATATTGGATTGGGTGGATATAATCAATGATTTTAAGGAATTTATCATGACGATTTATCATAATATCTATGTTAACTAAGAAGGAAGTTAATATCATTTTGACTGGTGAATATGAAGAAAATTTCTTGGAATTAAATGGAAGGATAGTCAATAAACCTATTCTCACTCAAAACTATAGTGTATAATGTTTTTTGATTTAAAATGATTCATCAAAATAATGGATATGATTTGTTTCTATGTATAATGATATGGGGATAACCTATGTATCATTCCAATTTCTGGTTCATGAGTAAAATAAACCTACTTCGGTTTTGGATTTAGCTATGAAAATTTTTATATTGGTTTGGTGGAGAAATTATCTATATGGTGAATAATTTGATATATATGGTCATTATAAAAGCCTTAAGTATATATTCACATAGATATTGTTGAATTTATTCCAACGGAGATGATTTTAATTGATAAATGATTATGAAAAAACAATACATTATGTTCTTAGGAAAGAGAACATAATGGCTGATGCTCTCAGTAGTGGGAACAATACATTATTATCTATGAAGAGGATCATAAAATAACTAATAATTTGAGATTATAAAAGGATGGACCCTGAATTTATGATGGAAGGGGAGAAATCTTATCTTTCTCAAATGAGTGTTGGACTATCTATCTAGCAATATATTAAAAAGGTGCAGAAGTAAGATATAGAAGAGAAAAAGAAGGTGAGAAATGCTACTGAGTTCAATATTTATTTTTATCGAATGTTATGTTTTAGTAATGGAGTATGTATCCTTGTCATATCATAATTTAAGGAGTTATTGGTAAAATCTCACAACACATCACTCTTTATACATCTTGGAAGTATTAAGATGTAAATAATTCTTAATGATAATTTTTTGTGGGATAACTTGATGTTAGATCTTTCCTAGTATATATATCAGTTCTTTGTATGAAAACAAGTTATGGATGAGAAGAATATGTCTAAAAGGATCATAAAACCAATACCAAAAACAAAATGTATATTTGAAAACAACACCATGGATTTCATTTTCAGACTCTTCCAAACATCTTAAAGTTATAATACTATTTGGTTTTTAGTTAAACACTTTACCAAATATGTGAATTTTATTTCCATGAGAGGATATTTATCCCTTGATAAGTTTTGTATGATATAAATTATAAAAGTGGTAATATTTCATGGAGTACCACATTATGTTGTATCTAACCGAGATATGACGATTATATCTAAGTTCTAGAAAATTATTTATATTTCACTGTATATAGAGTAATTTATTAAAACGAATTATTATCCTCAGAAATATGGTCATTCAGAGAGGACCATTAAAAACCTATAGGATGTGTTGATATCATTTTCTATTTATTACAAAGGTGGTTTTGTAATGTCTTGACCCAACTCACCACTAAGACGGTGGCCAGACCAGTCGCCACATGACATCAAGCGTGCCTCCCCATATGCTAGAGGCTACCAACTAGTAGAGAGGGTGTAAGGATAGTCAGTTGGGATAATATACCCTCTTATAATAGTTTTATAATGGTATAATAGAGTAAATAACAATCTAAAATACAAGAATTAAATGGAAATAATATTGCAGCTGAAGACAGATTTCATATAAATAAAAAAAGTGGCCAATGCTGGTTTATAAAATAAATTAATGCATGAAATGGTATTGATACATGAGGGAAAGTGGTAAATAGTACAACATGTTCATTAATACAATATAATGTAGGACTCAAGTAAATAAAAGAACTAAAATCCCAAAGGCGGTCTCCATGAGCATCCTAAGCTCCAGCTCAGTCCCTTTCTCCTAACTCCTAGTTACAAAAAAAACAACAACAAGCAAGGTCCAAGGCCCTGTGAACATGAAAGGTATACTCGGGTACCCAAGTGAAATGGTTGGCTGAGTAGGTTGTGAGATATAAATATCAGTAGTCCAGCACCACCAGTGTATAACCCAAACCCGATAGTGTGGAATATATTAAACAGTGTGTAGGCATGCATCCATAAAGCAAGAAGTACAATGTAACAAAACACCCCAAGTACCTGCTATAGTCCTCAGCTGGTTTCTAGACATGTAATCAGTTCACCAGTTGAATATTACCAATTTATTCATAAGTCACATGTGAGTAAGTCTCCAACTAATTCCAATGGGTTTACTCCAAGGTAAAACAGGGTTGAGAAAATTACCGGACTCGATGCTCTTTAACCATGGAACCTACTTGTCAATGATGGACCCAAGGAGTGTATCCAAGGAATTCTATAATGATATTTAGTAATAATGTCTGAAGGTAATAACCAAGGAAACATAATCCATGAGGGCTGCTAACCTAATAGTATCTGTAATGCCCCGACCCCAAAAGCCCAGAGTCGGTACATTATTACGTATCATTGGCATGACCACAAAAGATCAAGTCTCGAAAGACCGATTAGTTTAGTAGGCTTGGAAGTACTAGATACATTCCTAAGGTTTACATTACATCATAAAATGGAAAACTACAACAACATTGTTTCCATAGACAACATTGAGATCCCATAGACTATCCCTGCAGATCACATATAATATACTTCTTCGAATCTTGGGAAAAATAAAACATAGAAAGGGGTGAGCTCAGATGCTCAGTAAGGATAAAAATAAAGAGGAAACTTCCATAAATAAGAATAAACATTTAAGGCAATGTATAACACTAAAACAAAAGCCTTTTAAAATTTAACTGTAGCATAATATGGAAAATATAAAATCAAATAATTCCATTTACTTATTCACATGGATATTCTACTAGTCGAATAATCACATGCAATATTAATAGCCACTTTCATAATGATGGAATGCATAATGCCAGACTTCATAACCACATAGTCCAAGCCTTGTGCCAAGACTACAAATAATATTTTTTCAAGGCCTTATGCTAAGACACTAGTTTGTCTCATGAGAACTACCGATGCATCGAGGAGTTATAGCGGGCTCCACCCGTCACTTACTAAGTCCAATGCATTCCTCATATGAAAAGTTTGAAACATAACATAAACATTCGTATTAAAACTAGCTTACAAAATGTCAATACTTTATCCACAAACCATGAATGGTATAAAAATAGCACATCCACAGTTAAACATAACCCATTCAATAAAATATGGAAGATTTTATTGTAACAAATTAACCTCAATCAAGAATAATGAAGGATATTTACATAGATGAAAATAATCATCAAAACCATTTGAGAGAAATATTCCCATTTTTATTGAAAACATTTAAAAGTCACACTATTTGTCATGAATCCATTTAAAAATAGATTTTCAAATCAAAGTTTCCCATAGCACTTTTAAACTTTTAAAAGGAATTTAAATTTTTAAACATCAATGTATATATAAATGAAACCTTAAAACCATTTTTAAAACATGGACATTAATGAGAAAGATTTAGAAGAATAAAATTTTAAAACATTTAAAATGGTATTTTAGTTAGAGTTACTATCCAAATGAGAGATGCTTGAATACAAATAATTTAGGTAATAAAAACTTTATAATACCATGATAATAAAGGATTTCATTATATACTATGTCAAAGGACAGTATATACACTATATAAAAGTGAATTGGTGCATTACAAAAAAGAAGTCTCAAAATAATGTAAATTGAGAAGAAATACCTTATAAAGACAGTATCCTTAGGTAAAATATAATTCAATGAAATAATTATGTGTGAAAAATATAAATACACATAATATGATTTTATATTCAGTGTAAATCAATCATAGTACGTTCATATATCTTCTTGTAAAAACAACACCAATGACTTAGATGTTAAACTCAATGAATGGAAATTGAGTTAAGATCAAGTTTATATCAATGAATTCAGAAATTATAAATGGAGTGATTATGTGTATCAAAGGTATATCCAAAAAAGGGGAGTGGAAATTACTACATAAATAATAAATAGTGATTACACATAATCTTGGATTAAAATAATTAATGAAGTATGCGTAAATCCCACTGAGTGGAAATTGAAATTTGAAATTCCCTTATCGATTTGGTAACTTATAAAACATACAACCCATTAAAGAAGGATCATAAAATGAAGTGTAAATACTCATAAATTAAAGTATATTAAATCAATAATACAATCATGGACAGTACATATTCCACACAAAAGGAAATAGTGGCCAATATAGCATGAATCTCATGGGAATAAAAAGTGAGATGAAAAACCCTTACTTCGTTGTAATCAATCAAGTCGTATGAACAGAAGTTAATAACCACAAAATAGATCACAAAATACCATGAATATAAAGAGAATATTGATAATATATATCAAATGGTAGTACAAAATACACCACATGCAATAAATAAGTGGAGAATAATGGAAATCTCACGGAATTAAAATTGAGATATGAAACCCCTTACCTTGTACTTTTCCTTGGTCGAGGGTAAGTTAATATATTTTATAATGGTAAAGTCATTGTATTAAATTATACAATAACCATATACATTAATATTATATCATATATGATCTTATAATATTGATATTTTAGTATTATCATCGTTTCAGGTGTTAACTGATCGTTCTCCTATATATAATTGGGTTACGTAAGCCATGTTTGTTATGGATGGTATGTATCTTACTAATATTTAGAATTATATTATGTCTTTAAACATTATTTTTAATCATCAAATGAAAATTATTCTTGAATGGATACGATGGGGAATGAATCACATCGTGTTCGTGGAGACGATAATCCGTACATATGCACGAGCGACAATATCATTTTTTGATATTAAAATCATATATATTTGGATGGTAAATAATATATAAAGAATCATAATCATGTTATATTTATTATTTACACCAATTATACATCATTATTATACCCATCCAAATAATAATGTATTGAATAACAACTACACCAAGACATGGAGACAGTAAGTCGTACGTACGCATGTATGGTGACATGTCATTTAAAGGATGGATAGAATAATGAATATGGTTGTACCATATTTATAATAAAATCACAGTATATATAATATACTGAATTTATTATTTTATAATGGAAACAACAAATAATTATGAAGTGGATGAGGAAAGGAACTTGAAAGAGGTGATGAAATATTTACCTCTTCTTCGGGTTCTTCCTTTTGATATGATTAAAAGGGCTCCTTAGATTGGCTTTATGACTAGTTTAAGGCCTCTAGGATGAAGGGATAAGAGTTGGGAGGATATTAGGTAAGGGTTTGTCCAAGGATAATGGCTTTGAAGGTGTGAATTAGAGGGAAGGGGGAGTGACCTTTTATAAGAGGGGTGAAGGGCATCTTAGGAAAATCAAGAAATATTATTTTATAATAAAATAATTTTCGGTTTATAACGGATCCAAAATGAATTATTTAAGGGATAAGGTGGGGATGGGTCGAAAACCACTAAAAAGGAGGTTTTAGATAGGTTTGGTTCACCATATTAAAACTATATTTTAGATTTAACTCTTAGTTAAATAGTTTGACATTTACCATGTCTCTTTGTATTTTTATATTATATGGTTAATAAACATACTATATACTTCCAAGAGAACCCCAAGTGGGACATTAATGATAAAAATATCATTATATAAGTTTTTTGGACGAAAATTAGATTTTTAGGAATATAATATCAATTAATAATATAATATTTGTTTTAAAAACTCTTTTATGACAATTTTGACACTATTTGGTATTTTGTTTTTGCTAAATTCATATCAATATTATTACTTCAAAAATAATTCATATAACCAACCCTAAAATGTCATATTATCATAGAAAGTTAGTGGAATTAATAAAAAGTCTCAAATTACATTTATTTTCATATTTATAATATCAATTATTTTAATATTTTATTAATTAGGTAATTACTGCATCATCATTGTGTCATAAATAAATTAAATTACTTAATGTCTAAAAATATAAATAAAATACCATTATGTAGGAAATAATTTTATCTTTATAATTAATATTTATAGTCCAATTTATCTTATGTTTAACCTTATATTAAAAATGGTTTAGTTATTAAAATTTGAATTTAACACTTTTAACACTTCTTTGAATTAAATAATAATAAATGTTCTAATCTATTCCAAGTAGAGCTAAAGGATCATATTTTATTACTAAGTTTGTTTTTGGTTGAATTAAACTTATAAAATAGAATTAGAACATGTGTTAGGGTAATAATAATATCATTTTTACCCTTAATTACCCTATTTACTTTTAATCGTGGTAAATAAAAGTAAAAAGTTACTATTCACCAACAATTATTTTCATCTTATTGAACAAAATTTTACTTACTGATATCAACCATGTCTCTCTGATTTTTGAAATTCAACTCATAGAGGTGGTAAAATTATGTTTTATGTAAATTTGCAAATGCTCCTAGGAGGTTGGTAAAGACGGTAAAAAGATCAATAAAATTTTATACATCTAATTTTATTATAAAATGACTCCAATGAATTATATTGAATTTATATAAGTATTATATATCTATTTTGACTTAAAATAAATTTAAATAAAATAAATTATTATTTAAATAAAAAGTCGGTTATAAACTATAACGTAGTGTTTTTCACTATTCATCTAAAATTGAATATTTTCCAAAAAATACCAAAATATTACCCCAAGATAATTTTGATATTTCAAATTCAAAAATGAATTCTAATTTACCAAATTCAAAACATATAAGTTTCATTAATTAATTTAAAATTAATTCCCGTTGTCAAATCCGAAAAGCGAGTTTTTAAAAAGTAAAAACTATCAAAAGATTGACATGTGTTTATGTCAAATTTTAATGTGAAATTACTTATAATCGCCTAAATTGTATTAAATGATAAAAATATATTCTAATTATACTTCCAAACCATTCAAATACATAATTTAACACTATAAATTATTTCGACTAAAAAAATTGTTTTCAATTAAAATTTAGTATTTTTCAGTAATCATCAAAATATAAAAGTTATTAGAAAAGTACCAAAAATTTATCCAAAATAAAATTTTATGTCCCGATTCTAAAAAAGAATTTAATTTCATTAAATTTAATATATAAAATTGTCGAATATTGGTTTTAAAAATGGTTTTCCATTAAAAGGTGTTAAAATTGCATTTTTTTGAAAAATACATCTTTTATCTGAAAAAAATGAATTTGTTCTTATATTATGTATAAGAAATACATAATATGGATTCTAAAATTATATGGAGTATATAAAATTAAAAATTTAGTTAATAATATTCATAACTTCTTTTGAATGGCTAGTTTGGTAAGTCGTGGTGCGCTTGAACTCGCAAGCTATTGAATTTAAGAAAATAACTTACTATGAAATATTGGGGTGTTACAGTATATGGGTATATCTAAGGGGTAAGGGTGTAATAAAAGGATTGTATTCCAAGGAATTCCACGATGACACACCTACCGAGTCCAAGGAGTGTATCCTAGGTAAAACGGGGCTAAGCAAAGACTGGGTCCAAGGAGTGTATCCAAGGCACCTACTTGTCAATTCTGGATCCAAGGAGTGTATCTAAGGCATGCTGTAGTACTACATGGGGAACCAATGGTAGTATATGGTTATCCAAATATAAGACATGTAATGGGATATATACAAGTATTAACCATAAAAACCCATCCCTGAATTTGGAATGGGGTACATGAGTGCTCAAGGTATTCTCTGATCAGAAACCAAGACCTGATTTAGTCTAAAAATTCCTATTGAATAAAGAAGTCATATAATAATTCATTTTTTTCCAATCCTTGCCATCCATTAGTGTGGAAAGGTTAAGTATCATTGCAACCATTTATTTATTGGTTCAATAATTTCCTTCCATTACCGTGGATAGGTCATGTAACACTGCAACCATTTATTTATTAAATCCATTAATCCATATTCGATAATTAAGGTTCAATTCGCTACCTTAAATATCCATGGAAAGGGGTGTTATGGAAATTAAAACTTTATTCAATTAATCTTAAAAGTCTTAGTGATATACTCAATATACTTTCCAATTCACATTTCACATTTAACAGTCAATTCAAAGAACTTACCTTAGGCAGGTAAAGTGATGAGCATACATGGTACTTGCCATTATGAGATTCATAGGATAAGTTTACCATTTAATATAAAAGGTATTACTTTTATAAAGGTTAGGCCATGATACACCCAAAAGGTGGCCCAATTGTGTCAAAAAACTAAATGAAAATTATAGAAAACATCAGACATGGTTAAATCCAATTCAAAACTAGTCTAGACACTTAGGCGGTGCCTTGCACCTTTTAATTATTTACAGAAGGCAAATATGTATTCCTAATTCCATTAGGGGCATGTCCTAAACATTTCACATTTTAACATAACATCTAGGAACAATAATTATAAGCTTTAAAAGTCAAGAAATCAATGTCTAACTGCTACTTTTTAGCTTGATGGAAGTGCACCTCCATTGGAGGGGTTTTATTATAAAATCATGATATTACTTATCACAGAATCATTTATCACCATTAGCATTTAAATATGAAACATGCCAAATCACATTTATGATCATTCAATATAAATAATTAACTACATGGATTTAATTTCTAATAAAAGTGTAGTAAGAAATTTATTAATGCATTTATAAAATCGTGGACTTGGAATGGGATCCTACCTCAGGGTGTAACCAAGCTATCCACTTCGGGTCTTAGAGATTTCTAACTAAAAGCAGCTACCCCCCACTGAGTATACACACCTTCACATACATTCAAGGACACCTATCCCCAATGCAAACACTCCCATGGCCATGGGAATGCCCAAGGGGATCCTTACACATATGCTTATATGGATATACCATTATCCACTCACATATGAATGTAGTTTTATATATATAAATGGGCAGACCTAGCGCCATGCATGTGTAATCACATCCATGGATATTTACACATGTAATGCAGGAACCCACATACAAATATTTACCTACCTATGCATATGCAGGCGAGTATCCCTTGACTTGGAGACTCAAAACCAACAAGTCAGGACCAATGCACAACACATTTAACACTATGAACCTTTAAATAATTAAAGAATGCAATTTAAATGGTTTGGGACCAATCAAAAAATGAAAACCCTCACCTCAGGTGTCTACAATGAACCAAAACAAAGGGAAACCACCTGAAATAACTCAACACCCTATCGATTAACAGAAAGGGAGTCAAAGACACATAAAGCCTTAACACAAGAGGTTTTGAAACCAAAAGGAACCACAAAAACTCTCCTCTGAACAGAACCGGCAGACCAAAATCACCCGAACCACCTCACCTTCGGTGGTTGTTGCTGGAACATGCATCCACGAGTCCTAAGAGATTGTTCCCACCAATCTATAACAAGAGAGAACCAAAAATCGGATCACCCCCAAAGGGCTAGGGTTCGACCGAACCGTATGGGGAAAAGGTTAGGCCGAATTGAGGTTTTTAAAGGGAAGATAAGATATAAGAGTCTTATTTTTATGAGATTTAGACAGAGAAATGAATGAAAATGGCATAAAAATGGATTCGAGAGGAGGCTGCGAAGGGGGCAGTGGACAACTAAGGGGAATGCCTATAGGGCTGGTGCATTAGGATTTGAGCGGGGTGAGGGAGAGTGTTTAGTTTAGGTTTAATTTTTTTTATTTTATTTTAATTTAATTCAAATATTTAAAATAACCCGTGAGAACAATTTTACCCACATGGTTTTCCAAATCATGCGCAAGCCATGTGGAGTCTATTGCCTCCAAGACTCACCCCACACGGGCTAGGTTCATATTTTAGGAAACCGTGCATAGACCATGAGAAAATCCACTTCCCCTACTAAAAAAAAGTCACACAGTTACTTGCAGTGGTCTGCACATTTTAGAAAACTGTGCACAAACTGTACACCCTCTTCTATCTTTTAAAACTTGATGTTTTTAGGGTCCGACACTCTTGAAACTTCTCGAGCCACTTGGGAGACTTCTTGGGGATTCACTTAATCCCAAAAAAATCACTTATAAGTGATTAAAATCTCATAATTTTATTCCAGGACTCGGTTTAGAAAATGACTAGTTTAGTAAATGAAAAAGTTCAAAAACCTTCGTACTTTAGTCCAGTTCAAAAAACAGGGGATTCTAAAATCTACCCACCTTAAAAACTACTCTTCCCTGATAATCCTTCGAGAAAAACATAATCATCATCTAGAATAAAAGGGTTATGAAGTTTTGTTTAAATGGTTCCATTGCATTTCCAACACCTGATGCACTTGAAGAATTTCCTAGGCATTATGCACTTCAGCCTTTACAACCCAATACAAAGCTCAAAGTTAAACATAAAACCAGAAATGAAGCTTACTTGGTCCCATTCAGATAGTGAAAATATGACATCATAAACTCAATATACACTCAACGGATGGTGTTCCATACTATATGTATTATCTTAAAGAAGGGGTCAAACCAAAGCCACAATATCTCTACTATGAAAAATGACTTACAAGGCACAAAACTGATTGTTATTTCAACCCTCTTGGGATTATTTCATTAAAAAGGAATGGTTGAATACTGATTGACCAAACAGAAATTGGTCATGCAATCTGACCCAAAAGACACTACTGACCTTGAAACTAGACTTTCCTTAACCAGGTATCGTACTTAAAAATGATTTCATCACAAACTGTAAACATGAAAAAGGGAAATAGAATGAGCCAATCCACCTGGCGGATGTATCTTGAAGGTTTCTAGCTTAGGTGGCCAGTGAAACACAAAATAAACTGTTGGAGTCCATGAGTCGGACCAAGGTGTCCCTATGTGGGAACCCTGGAATCACTCAAGACTTACCAAGCCTTGATGAGAACCACTCTTTAGCATGTAACACTAACAAATATCATCCAACAAGCTCAACAACTTTTAATGATTTAGCGTAACGTAAGGATGATTCTCTCTTAGTGCATCGAGGACAAAGTCAAGATAGGGGACATTCTCATCTCTTTAGAAGAGTACATTAAGAGGGTATAATATGGGGTTTTTAGTAAAACACACCCAAAAACTGGAAGGTGAAACAGTTGAACTAGATCAAAGTCGTGTTTCCAAGTAAGAAATGACACGATTTTAGACTTACAAGCCTTCAAGGATTCCAAGAAATAAGCAACCATTTACCAATGGTTCCATTGGATTGTGTTCCTTCTACTTGAAAGGGAAGATTTTAAAAATTCAACATGACACTGCCCACCTTAGGAGTGTCATATATGAAAGGGAAGAAAAAATAACTACACATAAGCACCATAGATTATAACTACGAGACTGGCACATCAAAACACCCGAGTCTTTTGAAAACCATTCTGAGTATTGGGATGAAAATGATTCATTAACTCTGAAGTCACTCTAATTGGAGATGATTGAGACCATAATAAATAGTACAAGAAGATTTATTTCAGAGTCATATTTCCTCATAAGACCATTTTCTTAGATGATGCCACACCAAGTCATCAATCACTAAGAAGAATAGGGGGTCAAATGACCTGAAAAGTGGCTAACCATGCCTGAGGCATGTCTAACCAGTAGAAAAAGAGTATTAATATATGCTCAAGACCATAACAAGGTTATGAAACACATGGCCACCCACATGAACAATGGTGTAATTAGAAATGGAGTGTCCAACCTGGGAAAATGAAACCCAAATGACACAAAAAGTGATAAATGTCACAATAATAGAGAGGCATTTTAGTTCTAAGGGTGATACCTACCATGGGTTTTCCCCTTATGATGAAAAAGTGTCAACCCTAAAATTGGTTCACATTAAAAAAAATTCACTAGGCTCAAATCTAATCATAAATACATTTCTAAGGAAAATAATTTCTATAGAAAGTAGTTACGCTTCTGTTCGAAGGAAACTCAAGGAGAAGTCTGAACTACCCTTTACACGAGGGTTTTTATACAGTGGACACCACTACAGGTTCCATTTTGAAGCCCCTTATATTTAATCACACTTAATATTTGATCATAAAAATATTTAATCAAAACCTCAAGGTACTATTTTTCAAGAAAAATCACAAGGTACAAAATTTTTACCAACAACCAAAGGAAAACATAGGGATGTCTTATAAAAAATAATTTTTAAACATTTAAAATTATTAACACTCCATCATAAATATTCAATTTAGCATCTTAATTCCTTTTAATAATTAAGGTTACCTACAAGGTTTCCACTAAGCCAAGATCAGTTCATTATCATGCAACCCAATAGAGCTTTCCAAAAATCATTAAAGTTTAAAGTACCCAAACGGGTCATCTCAAAAAAACATTCCTCAACAGACCAACGTGTCACTAGTTTCATTTTTAAAATCTAACCATTCGATTTTAGATTAAAGTCAAGCCTATTGAGGAATTATAATAATTTTACAAGGACTCATTCTATCACGTTTATTATGGGTTGTAATTTCCCAATTCATGAAGCACCCATACACTCCATGGATTGAAACTTTTTTCCCATTAATTGATACCAATGTCAATTAAAAATTGAAAATGATTAGACATAATGGTACAAATTATATGGGTGGCCATATACCAACCTGGAACCACCCATACACTTTACAGTAAGGAATTTGTATCCCTTAAATCAAAACCAATATACATTACAAATTGAATTTAGTATTCTTTTGACAATGGTTCAATTACATGGGTTTCCTTTTCGTAGATATAAGGTATCGGTACACCTTATAACTTAAAAATGGATCTCATTGTAACTAAAACTAATAAACTTATCCCATAAAACCATTTACAAATAAAAAAGTAAGCTAACATGTCACTACAAGTAGCTAACACAGAGCAATAAGCTTAAATCAGATAAGTATGATATAATAACTAGTAAGCACAAAAGGCATGCTATGGTATTATCTAAATATGTATAAATCTAAGAATGGGATATCTATAAGGCGCAAAATCATACATAAATGGAAAAATAATAATGAAACTACATGGCATGACATATATTCATGGAATGTGAAATTCTAAGTGCCTAATGTGATGCATGTATATTTCATACTTTCCATAACAGGACAAGGGTAACAGTCATAATTCCATAAATCATAAGTAGCATAATGTACAACATTCACTCTAGGTGAAATCATATTAATTGTAAAAATGAAAATTATAAACAACAATCCCAGCCCTTGACACTTGGTCATTTCCCATATGCGGGGTGATCAGTCCCAAGCACGACTATTAAGAAAGTGTCAATACTTTACTAGTCTCCTGTATACCAACCCAAAACAGTAATACACGAGGAAAACCCACCTTTGATACCAATTTGTAATGTCCCGACCCAACTCACCACTAAGACAGCGGTCAGATCGGTTTCCACATGAACTCAAGCGTGCCTCCCCGTATGCTAGAGGCTATCGACTAGCAGTGAGGGTGTAAGGATAGTCATTGGGGAGAATATACCCTCTTATCAGAGTTTCAAAATGATATAATTGAGAAAATAACAATCAAAAGTGGTAGAAGTACAAGGAAATAATAATTAAGCGATGACATATTTCATATAAATGAAAAGCGTGTTCAACGCCAATTTGTACAATAGATGAATTCATGTCATGGTATTGATACTTGATGGAAAGTTTTAAACAGTACAACATGTTTTTCAATACAATAAAATGTAGGACTCATGTAAAGAAAAGAACTAAAATCCCAAAAGAAATATACTTGAGCATCCCGAGCTCTAGCTGAGTCCTTTGCTCTTAACCCTTGAGATCAAGAAACAAACAACAAGTAAGGCACAAGGGCCTACAAACCAGAAAGGTCTACTCAGGTACCCTAGTGAAATGGCGTCCCAAGTAGGATGTGAGATATAAATCTCAATAGGCCAGAACCACTATTGTCTAACCCAAACATGACATTGTGGTATATATTAAACAGTGAGAAGGCATGAATAAATAAAGTAAGAAGTACAATGTAACCAAACACCCCAAGTACCTGCTTCATCCCTCGTCTAGTTTTTGGACATGTAATCAGTTCATTAGTTGAATATTACCAGTTTATTCATAAGTCACATGTGATTAAGTCTCCAACCGAGTCCAAAGGGTTTCCTCTAAGGTAAAATGAGGTTGAGAAAATGACTAGGCCTGATGGGCTTTAACCATTGAACCTACTTTTCAATGTTGGACCCAAGGAGTTTATCCAAGGCATTCTATAATGATATTTAGTAATAAAGTCCCAAGGTAATAACCAATGTAATATAAGCCAAGGAGTGCACTAAACCAGTAGTATCTGGGTCTAGATAAAGGGTAAGGGTGTGGTCCAAGGAGAGTATACCAAGTAAGTCCATGATGAGGCACCTATCGAGTCCAAGGAGTTCATCCAAGGTAAAATGGGGATAAATAAGGACTGGGTCCAAAGTGTGTATCCAAGGAACCTACTTTTCAATGATGGATCCAAGGAGTGTATCCGAGGAATCCTGTAGTAATACATGGGGACCCAACAGTAGTATACTTGGAATCCAAATAACATACAAGGAATGAGATCTACAAGAGTCTTAACCTTAGCAACCCATCCTTGAATTTGTAATGGGGTACATGAGTTATCAAGGTATTTTCCAATCAGAAACCAAGAGAATATCGAGTCTATCCATTCCTATTGAATAAAGAAGTCATATAATAATTAATTTTGGTCCAAGACTTTCCATCCATTAGTGTGGAAAGGTCAAGTAGCATTGAAACAATTTATTTATTGGTTTAATCCTTTCCTTTCATTAGTGTGGTGAGGTCATGTAACATTGCAACCATTTATTTATTAAATAAATTAAGGAATATTCAATAATTAAGGTTCACTTCACTTCATTCCATCAACATGGAAAGGGGTGGTATGTACATGCATCCTTTATTCAATTACTCTTAATAAGGCTAAGTGATATACTCATTATACCTTCCAATTCACACTTCTCATTTAATTTTCAATTCAAAGCACTTAAGTTAGGTGGGTAAAGTGATGTGAATACATGGTACTTTCCATTATGCAATTCATAGGATATGTTTATCATTTAATATAAAAGGCCTTACGTTTATAAAGGTTATGCCAAGGTACACTCGAACGGTGGACGGAATTTGTCAAAACACTCAATGAAAATTATGGAAAACATCACACATGGTTATATCCAATTCAAAATTGGGCCAACCGCTTAGGTAGTGCCTTGGACCATTTAATTATTCTAAGAAGGTAACTCTATTCTTCTAATTCCATTAGGGACATGTCCTAAAAATTCCATATTTCAACATAACATCAAGGCACAAGAATTATTATCATGAAAAGTCCAGAAAGAAAGGTCTAACCCAAACTATTTAAATTTAAGGCAACACACATCTATTGGAGGGATTTTATTGTAAAATCATGATATTACTTATCCCAAAATCATTTATCACCTTTTTCATTTAAATATGAAACCTACTAAATCTCATTTAAGAGAATTCAATATAAGTACTTCACTGCATGGATTTAATATATAATAAAACTGATTTGAGAAATTTATTAACACATTTATAAAAATGAGGACTTCGAAAGGGACCCTACATATGGGAGGAACCAAGCTGTCCACTTTGGGTATTAGAGCTTTCTAACTAAAAGATGATTCTACCCCATTGAGTATATTCACCTTAAAATACATGCAAGGACACCTATCCCCAATGCACACACCCGCATGGCTATGGTCATGCACAAGGGGATCCTTACACATATGATTATATGCATATATCTGTCACCAATCACCTACATGTGCATTTTTTATATATACATGGGAAAACCTATCCCCATACATGTGCAATCACTTCCATGGATATTTACATACGTAATGGGGGAGCCCACATATATATATTTACCTACAAATTCGTACACAGGTAAGTCTCCCCTGACTTGGTGACTCAAAACCAACAAGCTCAGACCAACACACTACACATTTAACACTATAAACCTTTAAATAATTAAAGAACACAATTTAAATGGTGTAGGACCAATAAACAAAGGAAAACCCTCACCTTTGGTGTCAAAGATGAACCAAAATAAATCAAAACCACCTAGAATGGCTCAACGCCCTATCAATTAACTAAAAGGGAGTCAAAGACACATAAAAGGCCTTAACAGAAGAGGTACGAAACAAAAATAAACCACAAAAACTTACCTCAGAACAAAACCAGTGGACCAAAATCACTCGAACCACCTTACCTTCGGTGAATGTTTCTGGAACACGGATCCACAGGTTCTAAGATACCATTCCCACCAACCTATAACAAGAGAGAACCAAAAATCGAATCACCCCCAAAGAGATTGGATTTGGCTAAACCCTCTGGGGAAAAGGTTAGGATGAATCGAAGTTGGGAAAGGGATGAGAAGAGATGGGACACTCATACCTAGGAGATTCAGACGTAGAAATAGATGAAAATAGCATAAATAAATCGATTCGAGAGGAGGCCGTGAAGGGGGGTAGCACATGACAAAGGGGGATACCTAAAGGGTTGGTGTGTCATGATTTCAGGTGGGGTGGGGGTGAGGGAGAGTGTTTATTTTCGGTTTAAAATTATTTTTATTTTATTTTTATTTAATTAAAATATTTAAAAGATCCCATTAACATAGTTTGACCCTCATGGTTTACCAAACTATGTGCAAACCGTGCAGAGTCTACTACTTCCAAGACTCACCCCGCATGGGCTCGACACATATTTTAGGAAACTGTGCACATACCATGTGCAAAGCCACTACCCCTCTTAAAAAGGGGTCACATGGTTACCTGTAGTGGGACACACAGATTAAATGACCATGTTCAAACCGTGCGCCCTCTGTTTTCTTTTAAAACATAATGGTTTTCATGTTTGACACTCCCATACCCTCTCTAGGCACTTAGAAGACTTCATGGGGGCATCACCTAAGTCCAAAAAAAATCAATTTGGAGTGATCCAACTCTTAGAATCTTATTTCGAGACTCATTTTTTAAAATTATTGGTTTAGTAAATGAAAAATTTCCAAAACCTTGGTACTTTAGTATAGTTAAAAAACACGGGATTTTAAAGGTTTGGATGAACACCTTCTTCTAGTATAGGATTCATTCAATAATATATTTAAATTGAGTATTTAGATGAAACCTTATGTATCCCTATTTGGTAAAAAGTTAATAAGGTCAATTTTTTGGCATGATTTTGGAGAAAAAAAATTATTGGGACCTAAACTTGTAACGCCCCGACCCCAGCTACCCAGAGTCAGTGCATTACTTCATAACATTGGCATGATCACAAGAAAGATCAAATCTCGAAAGACCGATTGGTTTAGTAGCCTTGGAAACACTATATATATTCATAAGTTTTACATTACATCATAAAATGAAAAACTAATACAACAACATAATGTTTCCACAATCCACACTATTAACCCCTCATAAAATCCCTGCAGGTCATTCATAACTTACTTCTTCACATCCTGGGAAAAATAAAACATAGAAAAGGGGTGAGCTCAAATGCCCAGTAAGGATAACAATATAGCGGAAACTTTCATAAATAAGAATAAACATTTAAGGCAATGCATTACTAAAACAAAAGCCTATTAATCTTTAACTTCAACATGGTATGGAAAAAGTAAAATGAAATAATGCCATTTACTTATTCACATGGATATTCTACTAATCGAATAATCACATGCAAAAATCAATAACCACTTTCATAATGTTGGAATGCATAATGCCAGACTATCATAACCACATAGTCAAGGCCTCGTGCCAAGACTACAAATAAGATTTTGTCAAGGCCTTGTGCCAAGACACTAGTTTGTCTCATGAGACCTACCGATGCATCGAGGAGCTATAGCGGGCTCCACCCGTCACTTACTAAGTCCAATGCATTCCCATATGAAAAGGTTTAAACATAACATAAACATTCGTATTAAAACTAGCATACGAAATGTCAATAATTTCACCATAAACTATGAATGGTATAAAAATAGCACATCCACAGTCAAACATATCACAAAACCTTCAATACAATATAGAAGTTTTGTATCATAATAAATCAACTTCAAATAATCTTAAAATTCATCAAAGGATGTTGACATAGATGAAATCAAAATTCTTTTTAAAGAAATATCTCCTTTTATTTTGAAATCATTTAAGATCCATATAAAATAAAAAATTTTCTTTGAAAATATTCTTATAAGCTTCTAAGTAAAGCTTTGAAGATTTTATAACGGCGTAAAATTACCGCACCCGCCGTATAAGTTAAAAAAACATTCTTACCTCAATTCTGTCGAAAAGGTTAAAAAGGACCTTGTTTTGAAAACGACGGAAAGATTCCTTTATAAACCTCTTATAAAAAGTCAAACAAGGGTATAAATGACTTTAACCCATATTCTTGTAAATAGTAAAAATGTTTTGAAATACATTTTTAAGAAACATGGATGTGGATGATAAAGAGATCCCAGTAGATTATTACATATAAACAACCTCGGATAATGAAGAGATTGTGAAATAACCCTTACCTTGTACTTTTACTTTGTTGGGGTAGGTTAACCTCCTGTATAATGGTGAAATAATTGTTATTAAATTATACAAGAATCATATATATTAATATGATATCATATATGATCTTTTAACATTGATTTGTTAATAATATCTTAGAATTATCGTCGTTTCGGGTGTTAACTTACTCATTTTATTTATATGTTTTGTTACATAAGCCATGGTTGTTGTATCTTATTCATATCCAGAATGATATCTAGTCCTTAAAAATCATTTTTAAATCATCAAATGATAATTATACTTGAATGGTTACGATGGAGAATGAATCTCATCGCGTTCGTGGAGACGGTAGTCCGTACGTACGCACGAGCGACAATATCATTCTTTTGATATTAAAATAATATATAAATGAATGGTATATCATATATACAGAATCATTAACATGTTATATTTATTATTTACATGAGTTACACATCATTATTATACCCATCCAAATAATATTATATTGAATAACAATTACACCACGACGTGGAGACGGTAAGCCGTACGTACGCACGTATGGTGACATGTTATTCAAAGGGTGGATAGAATACTGAATATGGTTGTACCATACTTATAATAATATCACAGTATATGTGAGATACTGGAGTTATTATTTTAGAATGGTAAGAACAAAGGAAGAAGAAGTGGAAGAAGAAATGAACTTAGAAAAGGGTGGTGAAATCATTACGTCTTCTTCAGGTTCTTCCTTTTGATTTGATCAAAATGGCTCCTTAGGTTGGCTTTCTGATCAAACTAAGGCCTCTAGGTTGTAGTGAGGGATGTTGGGAGAGTATTTGGGCAGAGTTTGGCCGAACCAAAAGGTTTTAGAGGTGTGAAGAAATGAGGAGTGCCCTTTTATAAGAGGGGTGAGGGGCACCTTTGGAAAAGCTAGAAATATTAAATTATATTAAATTCATATTCGGTTTCTAAAGGCTCCAAAGTTGATTATTCAAAGGTTAAGGTGGGGATAGGTCTAAAAACACTCAACCAATAGAATTTAGACAGGTTTGGGTACTTATATTAACCTTATCTTTAAGTATTAACTCTAAGTTAATTAGTTTCACTTTTACAATGTCTCTTTGTATTTTTATATAATATGGTTAATAAACTTACTATATACATCCAAGAGACCCCCAAGTGGTCCATTAATGATTAACCTATCATTATATAAGTCTCTTGGCCGAGACTTAGATTTTTAGGAATTTAATATCAATTAATAATATAATATTTGTTTTAAGAACTCTTTTATGTCAATTTTGACACTATTCAATAGTTGATTTTTTTGAAACTCATAACAGATTGATTACTTCGAAAAAAGTCAATCCAATCAATCCTAATATATCATATTATCCTATAAAATTAGTTTAATTCATTAAAAGTTTCATATTATATTTATTTTGGTAATTATAATATCAATTATTTTAATTTTTCACTATTATAGTAATTACCGCATCATCATTGTGTCATAAATAAAATAACTTATTTAATGTCTAAAAATTATAAATAAAATCTCATTATGTAGGAAATCTTTTTAGCTTTCTAAGTAATATTTATAATCGAAAATCAAACATGTATAACCCTATGTAAAAGTTGTTCTTCTAAAAGATGCAAGCTTATGCCATTTTTATTTTTATTTTAACTTTATTAATATAAAGTGTCCCTACCACATACAAGTGGCTCCAAGGGGTCCCCAAATTGACCCAAGGATGCTCATGGTCGGGTATGTGTCCACCAATAAGGTTAGGACACGTTTTAGGGTAATTTTGTATTATTATAATATTATTTTTTAACCCTTATTTACCGGATTTACCCTTAACCATGGTAAATAAAATATTTACCACAGTAATTATTCAAAATGTCTAAAAATAAAAGTTACCTATTTACACAATTTGGACATCCTGATTCCAAATATGGAATCCATTTTTCTAAATTCAAAACACTGAAGTGGCAGAAATTAATTTAAAATTAATTCCCGCTGTCAAAACAAAAAGCGTGTTTTTAAGAGGTAATAACTATCAAAAGATTGACACTTGTTTATGTTCGGTTTAATTTTTAAATTATGTCCAAAGACCAACATTATATTAAATGGTAAAAATATATTCTAAATATACTTTAAAACTACTAAAATTCATAATTTATCACTATTAATTATTTTGATTAAAAAAGTTGTTTTTAATTAAAATTTAGTAATTTTCAGTATTCATCAAAATATGAAAGTTATCCGAAAAGTACCAAAATTTCACCTTAGACTAAATTCGATATTCCGAATCCAAAAATAAAGTCCATATTAAAATATAAAATATATATAATTTCAAAAAGTAGGTATTACTATTCATAACGGCTAGTTTGATTGGTTACGGTGTGTAAGAACTCGGTGTTGCGTACAACACACGCTAGCGTACCGTGGAAGCTTGGGATGTTTCATTTTAAATTTTTGATATCCCCATTTAGTCAAAAAGTTTAAAATATAGTATCTAAAAAGAATTCACTATTAAAATTTGGTAAAAGTGCAATACTGAAAATGAATTTGTTCTTACATTATGTCTAAGAAACTCATAATATGGATTCTAAAATTATAAGGATTATATAAAGTTTAAAATTTACTTAACACTATTCATAACCTCTTTTGAACAGATTGTTTGGTAAGTCATGGTGCGATTGAACTTGGTGTTGCGTGTAGTGAAAGTTATTGAATTATTTTGAAGAAATAACACACTATAAAATCTTGGGGTGTTACATTCTCCCCTCCTTCAATAAATTGCGTCCTCGCAATTTGAAATTGTTTTTCGAAAATTAAAGGTTGAAAATAGAATATATCTTTGTGGGAAAACCCACATCGAAAATTGGGTTACTAAAATTTAATCTTAATATGAGGAAAAGATAAACGAAAGGATCACCACCAAATTATGATCTCTATTAGGAGAATATTGGTGGCAATTAGAGACATATAATTGGAGGAAAAACGTAAATATTTATAGGTAGTGATTGAGGTCATCAATTACAAACAAGTATAAAATTGAGGTCCTTAAATTCATCAATCTATGATGATTTGAAATACCATCGGTTCAACAAAACATAGGGTATTAGGATAACACATTTTTGACGTTTCAAAATATCTTAGTTGAAATCCCACATCGAAAAATGAATTAATGAGGCCTCTATTTAAAATAAAGAGTCGAAAGTATGAAGATTACCGAAAATAACACATACTAGGGTTCCATGTAGGAAAATATGGATATGGAAGAGAAATCTAACCATCAATTATCTGATGGAGAGTGGTAGAGAACATGGCTATGAAAAGGCCAACAATCCCAAAGCCATAAATTAGTGATGATTTAAGGTACCATCTAGGACAACATTTTTGTTCTAAGTTGCTTTTCTTAATATTGAGGAATTTATTTATGAGATTGGATAAGATCATAAGGAGATATACTTACTTTATAATTAGAGTTTTGTCCATTAATAAATTTCTACCATAAACTCATCTTTCACTCGTAAAAAAAACTATATTTATACTATTCGTACAGGGTTCCAAAATAAACGAATTTATAATTCATCTACCAGATCTTTTAAAAAAACTACATTATTTAATCCAGGACATCTCTTGGGCCAGTGGTAGGTGATACACCCTTGTCGCCCTTCGGTTGCGGGTTCAAGTCTCGCAGCCTTGCCGGACGCGACGGGTTGCCGCCCGACCTCCGGGTTGTCCTTTTATGGAAATCCAAAATAATCCAAACTAGAACTATCCAAAATACTTCTGTCCAAACTCACAGTCCAACATTTATAAGGAAGGTAAACATAATATAGATCCTTTTTACCCTGTAATAGCATATGAATACCTTCATCATGTACTACCATATTCCTTATTGATTACATTCATGTTCCCTTATTCCATATAGAATGTTGGATATACTTCATTAATCCAAAAATGTTTTAAACCCCAACAATGATGGAATATACAAATCATTAATCAGCTTCAAGGTAGTCAATAATATCCAATATAATTTATCCAAAATAATCACATATTATTCCAAAATCACTACCTCAGTATCAGAACTATATTATGATTTATCATTCTCTCAACCATATATTTTCCAAAAATTTATCCTGCTATTGAGTCACTTTTCTTTGTTCCACACAATCTCAAGTCCTTAATGAAATAGTACTACAGTACAATACTTATATACTCCATGATTATTGTAACAAGTACATTGTTGATACAACACTCAATTGACATAATCAACATAAGAACTCTAATCATCCCTCTTAATCTGTGGTAGTATCATAACATGATTATTATCCAATAACATCATTTGCAGCATAGTCTGATGACTGGGACATAGGTTCGCGTAGTGTCCAAACTCCTTGCAAATGAAGCATTGTACATTTGAAACCATTTTCTTACCCTTGCAGTCACGTACTTTGTGCCCTTTTCCTCCACACTTATAACAAACTCCCATTCCTTTCAGGCAAGTTCCAGGGTGTTTCTTTCCACAGTTACCACATATGGGAAAATTCTTCTTTTCCCTCTTCCCTTTATCCATCTTTCTCTCTTCCATCCTTTTCTTCTCTTGCTTCCCTTCAAAGCCATAGGACTCAGTAAACTCTTTACTTATCTTATCAACACATGATATTATTTCTTCATATGATGATAATACATGGGAGACTATTTCTATTATAAATTCTAGCTTAAGACCATGAGAGATATGATCCTTCCTTCTCTTTGAATCATGTGCATTTCTGGAGTTATCATTCCTTCTACTGGGCGCCATTTCTAAACAATGGCATAAACTAGATTAGTTTATGAGTCAAAATACATAATCCCATACTTATAAAACACTTAACATAAATTGAACTATTTATGGATATAATCCATAATCATAAAAATGTTTTCTTTGAGGAAGTATATACTCATAAACCCTTCATAATGGTTTGTAAAGAAAATGAGAATTATCCTAAGCATATCCCTCGGGAGTGTCGTAACCAAGAGTGCAGCAAGGCCCGTTGTCGTGCACCAGTTCCCATTCGAGTCTAGCTCAAAGCGGTGTTTTCAGGTTTTACCCCTAGGTACATCTGTGCCAGAGCCGCCTCTACCTGCTCGTATCCAGACAGGGATGTATTGCTCGGAAAACTCACAAAATCTCTACAATACCAAAATTCTAGGAAGTTCTTCTACACTAATCCTCAAAGCTCATCTTAGGTCTACGTGCTCTAATCAGAGTTTATCTAAATCTAGCTTCCAAGGTTTGTACTAAACTGCCTCTGATACCAACTATAACGCCCCGACCCCAGCTACCCAGAGTCGGTGCATTACTTCATAACATTGGCATGATCACAAGAAAGATCAAATCTCGAAAGACCGATTGGTTTAGTAGCCTTGGAAACACTAGATATATTCATAAGTTTTACATTACATCATAAAATGAAAAACTAATACAACAACATAATGTTTCCACAATCCACACTATTAACCCCTCATAAAATCCCTGCAGGTCATTCATAACTTACTTCTTCACATCCCGGGAAAAATAAAACATAGAAAAGGGGTGAGCTCAAATGCCCAGTAAGGATAACAATATAGCGGAAACTTTCATAAATAAGAATAAACATTTAAGGCAATGCATTACTAAAACAAAAGCCTTTTAAACTTTAACTTCAACATGGTATGGAAAAAGTAAAATGAAATAATGCCATTTACTTATTCACATGGATATTCTACTAATCGAATAATCACATGCAAAAATCAATAACCACTTTCATAATGTTGGAATGCATAATGCCAGACTATCATAATCACATAGTCAAGGCCTCGTGCCAAGACTACAAATAAGATTTTGTCAAGGCCTTGTGCCAAGACACTAGTTTGTCTCATGAGACCTACCGATGCATCGAGGAGCTATAGCGGGCTCCACCCGTCACTTACTAAGTCCAATGAATTCCCATATGAAAAGGTTTAAACATAACATAAACATTCATATTAAAACTAGCATACGAAATGTCAATAATTTCACCATAAACTATGAATGGTATAAAAATAGCACATCCACAGTCAAACATATCACAAAACCTTCAATACAATATAGAAGTTTTGTATCATAATAAATCAACTTCAAATAATCTTAAAATTCATCAAAGGATGTTGACATAGATGAAATCAAAATTCTTTTTAAAGAAATATCTCCTTTTATTTTGAAATCATTTAAGATCCATATAAAATAAAACATTTTCTTTGAAAATATTCTTATAAGCTTCTAAGTAAAGCTTTGAAGATTTTATAACGGCGTAAAATTACCGCACCCGCCGTATAAGTTAAAAAAAACATTCTTACCTCAATTCTGTCGAAAAGGTTAAAAAGGACCTTGTTTTGAAAACGACGGAAAGATTCCTTTATAAACCTCTTATAAAAATTCAAACAAGGGTATAAATAACTTTAACCCATATTCTTGTAAATAGTAAAAATGTTTTGAAATACATTTTTAAGAAACATGGATGGGGATGATAAAGAGATCCCAGTAGATTATTACATATAAACAACCTCGGATAATGAAGAGATTGTGAAATAACCCTTACCTTGTACTTTTCCTTTGTTGGGGTAGGTTAACCTCCTGTATAATGGTGAAATAATTGTTATTAAATTATACAAGAATCATATATATTAATATGATATCATATATGATCTTTTAACATTGATTTGTTAATAATATCTTAGAATTATCGTCGTTTCGGGTGTTAACTTACTCATTTTATTTATATGTTTTGTTACATAAGCCATGGTTGTTGTATCTTATTCATATCCAGAATGATATCTAGTCCTTAAAAATCATTTTTAAATCATCAAATGATAATTATACTTGAATGGTTACGATGGAGAATGAATCTCATCGCGTTCGTGGAGACGGTAGTCCGTACGTACGCACGAGCGACAATATCATTCTTTTGATATTAAAATAATATATAAATGAATGGTATATCATATATACAGAATCATTAACATGTTATATTTATTATTTACATGAGTTACACATCATTATTATACCCATCCAAATAATATTATATTGAATAACAATTACACCACGACGTGGAGATGGTAAGCCGTACGTACGCATGTATGGTGACATGTTATTCAAAGGGTGGATAGAATACTGAATATGGTTGTACCATACTTATAATAACATCACAGTATATGTGAGATACTGGAGTTATTATTTTAGAATGGTAAGAACAAAGGAAGAAGAAGTGGAAGAAGAAATGAACTTAGAAAAGGGTGGTGAAATCATTACCTCTTCTTCGGGTTCTTCCTTTTGATTTGATCAAAAGGGATCCTTAGGCTGGCTTTCTGATCAAACTAAGGCCTCTAGGTTGTAGTGAGGGATGTTGGGAGAGTATTTGGGCAGAGTTTGGCCGAACCAAAAGGCTTTAGAGGTGTGAAGAAATGAGGAGGAGTGCCCTTTTATAAGAGGGGTGAGGGGCACCTTTGGAAAAGCTAGAAATATTAAATTATCTTAAATTCATATTCGGTTTCTAAAGGCTCAAAAGTTGATTATTCAAAGGTTAAGGTGGGGATAGGTCGAAAACCACTCAACCAATAGAATTTAGACAGGTTTGGGTACTTATATTAACCTTATCTTTAAGTATTAACTCTAAGTTAATTAGTTTCACTTTTACAATGTCTCTTTGTATTTTTATATAATATGGTTAATAAACTTACTATATACATCCAAGCGACCCCCAATTGGTCCATTAATGATTAACCTATCATTATATAAGTCTCTTGGCCGAGACTTAGATTTGTAGGAATTTAATATCAATTAATAATATAATATTTGTTTTAAGAACTCTTTTATGTCAATTTTGACACTATTCAATAGTTGATTTTTTTGAAACTCATAATAGATTGATTAATTCGAAAAAAGTCAATCCAATCAATCCTAATATATCATATTATCCTATAAAATTAGTTTAATTCATTAAAAGTTTCATATTATATTTATTTTGGTAATTATAATATCAATTATTTTAATTTTTCACTATTATAGTAATTACCGCATCATCATTGTGTCATAAATAAAATAACTTATTTAATGTCTAAAAATTATAAATAAAATATAATTATGTAGGAAATCGTTTTAGATTTCTAAGTAATATTTATAATCGAAAATCCAACATGTATAACCCTATGTAAAAGTTGTTCTTCTAAAAGATGCAAGCTTATGCCATTTTTATTTTTATTTTAACTTTATTAATATAAAGTGTCCCTACCACATACAAGTGGCTCCAAGGGGTCCCCAAATTGACCCAAGGATGCTCATGGTCGGTTATGTGTCCACCAATAAGGTTAGGACACGTTTTAGGGTAATTTTGTATTATTATAATATTATTTTTTAACCCTTATTTACCAGATTTACCCTTAACCATGGTAAATAAAATATTTACCACAGTAATTATTCAAAATGTCTAAAAATAAAAGTTACCTATTTACACAATTTGGACATCCTGATTCCAAATATGGAATCCATTTTTCTAAATTCAAAACACAGAAGTGGCAGAAATTAATTTAAAATTAATTCCCGCTGTCAAAACAAAAAGCGTGTTTTTAAGAGGTAATAACTATCAAAAGATTGACACTTGTTTATGTTCGGTTTAATTGTAAAATTATGTCCAAAGACCAAAATTATATTAAATGGTAAAAATATATTCTAAATATACTTTAAAACTACTAAAATTCATAATTTATCACTATTAATTATTTTGATTAAAAAAGTTGTTTTTAATTAAAATTTAGTAATTTTCACTATTCATCAAAATATGAAAGTTATCCGAAAAGTACCAAAATTTCACCTTAGACTAAATTCGATATTCCGAATCCAAAAATGAAGTCCATATTAAAATATAAAATATCTATAATTTCAAAAAGTAGGTATTACTATTCATAACGGCTAGTTTGATTGGTTACGGTGTGTTAGAACTCGGTGTTGCGTACAACACACGCTAGCGTACCGTGGAAGCTTGGGATGTTTCATTTTAAATTTTTGATGTACCCATTTAGTCAAAAAGTTTAAAATATAGTATCTAAAAAGGGTTCACTATTAAAATTTGGTAAAAGTGCAATACTGAAAATGAATTTGTTCTTACATTATGTCTAAGAAACTCATAATATGGATTCTAAAATTATAAGGATTATATAAAGTTTAAAATTTACTTAACACTATTCATAACCTCTTTTGAACAGATTGTTTGGTAAGTCATGGTGCGATTGAACTTGGTGTTGCGTGTAGTGAAAGTTATTGAATTATTTTGAAGAAATAACACACTATAAAATCTTGGGGTGTTACAAAACTAGCTCAAGAAATGATAAAGAAGGTTAGATCCATTAAACAACATAATAGGATAGATCAGTGTCAATAAAAAAGTGATGATGATAATATTTAGTGAGATTTTGTGTTCAAAGTTGGTTATAAATTATTCCTATGGATATATCAATGAAATAAAAATATGATATATAGAAATAAAGGGTACTTGAGCCCTAAATATATCATCCCTTTTGAGATTCATCATTGGATTTAGACTATTTATTATCTCTTAATGCTTCCCCCAAATCTATCCTAAGTTCATGATGTGTTCCTTGTATCACTTTTGTGGAGTTCAAAAACCATTCCTTACCATGTACTAAAATAAAAGTTTGTACTGCTCAAGATTTATCTTTCATGGGAATAATAATTAGTAGAAATATTTTATCATGGAGATAATGTGATACATAATAATACTAATCACCTAGTTAAATTATTTTAGAGGAATTAGAAATTTGGGGAAGCTAATTATGAACCTAAGGATATGATAAAGAATAATATCCATATTTATTTTTATTAGTGATTGAATTTAAAGGAAAAAAATAAGTCGGATGGAGTATTACAACCGAATATTTTTTATGTATTCCTCTAAAATAAATTTTAAGTATTAGATAACTAGATTTACATAGAATCCTGAGACTAAATAAAAAATGATATATTATAACATTTATACTATAACTGTTGGATTGGTGGATATGAATTGGATTAGTCATATTGTGAAGCATATATAAAAATTATTTCCTTAATTGAAAGACATTGATTAATTCTTAAAAAATAATCATTAAATTTTAATGAAATCATTTCATTATTAAAATATATTTTTTTACTATGAAAAGTATTTTTCTAGGAGTTATCTACTTTTATATATTGATAAATATTAAAAATTAAATTAAATTAAATTTATTTTTAGTGTATGAATAATCATTCACACATTAGTTATCTAATGGTTTGTAATGAAGACAAAATCATTTGATGCTAGAAAGTCATTATCTAGAAACTCTTTTTATGTGTATAAGGTGTTATTATATTAATAAATAAAATAAATAACTATTTATTAGATATTATAATGAAATATGTTTATTATATATTCAATCTAATTTTTTAACATTCATCTAATAGTTTTTAAAAGGATGAGAGTGAATTTAAATCCATTTTTAGACTAAAAATGCATTTGTCTAAAAATAATTTTTTTTGTGTCCTGTAAACATATTTTAAAATAAATTTCTAAGAAATATAAAAAAAAAATGGAAAATATATTTCATATTTTAACCATAATTTACACTATTTTTAATGAGTATAAATTCATTTTTTTAATGAAGAATAATAAAAATAGTAAAAATTTGTTACCACGGTTAAGGTTAAAATGGGTTTACATAGGGGTATATTATTAGAAATAGTTGAAATGCCACATAAAATCTTTTAAATATTAATTTTTAATAGATATATAAAATATATCATCCTAACATCAAATATATGGCTATTTGGTTCCACTTTCACTAGAAAACAACATTATATTATTTAAATCTTTTATGCAACTCTATGTGTTTCCCATCCATAACATATAAAAAGGAACCTATTACCCTCACTTATAAAAAAAATTTATCCCTATAACCCATCCAAGACCTACTAAAAAAACTCTATAGCTTCCCTTCATTCATTTTTTTCATTCTTACCCTAATACAATCTAAATAGGGTTAAAGTAGTAAGCCAATTGTGGTCTCTCAAAGAAGAGGTAATCATATAACCCTAATCTTTTAGTGTTTATACCTTATTCTATTACCTCTAAATAGGTTTTACCCATCATAAAAAACTTATTAAATAATTATGAATAAATTTAGTTGTTATTATTATTACGAAATAATCATTTTTCAACTCATTTCTTTAAATGGAAAATGAAAGTAGCACATGTGGACTACCACCTCCACGTAGTGATATGATTCATTTTCCATCAACTCATATAATGTAAAGTTATAATGATAAATTTAATAAATATATATTATATTTTTTCTTTAATAATTATTTTATAATGATAAGAAAATATATAATTTATTTTAATTTTTCTCATTATATGATGAAATTTATTTTCATGAGTACATGTGGACAACCTTCACCATGAGTGATATGTTTCATTTTAAATATATACCTATTTTGAAGTGTTTTAAAATTATATATAATGTATATATATAATAATTATGAATTGAATAACAATAATTAAATTTTATTTCATGATTATATAGTAGCATGTTCTTACTCATTGGGTATTTATAACACAGTCTTATTCAGGTAGGTTTTATGACATACATGAGTGTTTCTTTAAAGTTTATGACATGAATGATTATGGAATTTTAAATAATTATAATATTATGTAATAATATTATATTCATGACATAATTAAATTTTTTTTGGTTATTGAACAATTATCAAGATGCATGAACCATAATTATATAACTAAAATATATATAAAAAAATGAACTTTATAGCCAAAATGTTGATGATAATGAATGATTATTAATTAAATAGTAATTAGATCTTATAATTAAACCATTTATGGTGTTATTAGTATGAATATAGTTATTTTATAAATTTATAAAAATTTTAAATTTATTTTACATAAGGCCATATCACATATGATGAATGTCAAACTTATGGTAATAATTTATCATCTAACTATTATATATGTGAGACATATGACATATTCAAAAAAAATTATTTTATGTGGTGTATAAACTTCCCTATTTATATGTTATTTCATGTATTTTTTTATATACATGGAATTCATAATTTATTTTTGATATTTATTTCAACAATTTCATGAATCAAAAGTTACCAATGTGGTAAGGTTTTTATGTTACAATATCACTATTTATTTGGATGGCTGATTTTTATATTTATAATGATGAAATTTTACGATATATCACTTGAATATATTATTTATTTTCTTATACTCTATTTATTTCTAAAGATTACAAATTTTTGTTTCATTTTCCTCTCCTTAAGTACTCAAAATTCTAAAAGATAGTTTTTAAGAAAAACCGACTTTATTTCTTTATTCGACCACGATTAATTTTCTTCAATTTCCCTAAATACCTTAAGATGTTTCCATGAATGTTTTAAAATTTATCAATTTTATTATTAAAGTCATTTTTACACATTCTTGACCTTATATAAGATGGTTTAAAATAAATTTCTTTTCATATTTATAATGAGGAACTTTTTACCAATGGTGTGAATGAAATATTTATTTTAACATATACTGTATGAATGAATTTTATCATTGTTATAACTACAAATTTATTTTAATATTCCTTTACAATATTCTATTCTTATTTTGATTTTTTTCAAAATATTCTTGAAAACGATAGATTGAAAATAAGTTATTTAAAAATGAAAGGGGTATTTATTTTCAAGAATTGATCCAATGATCTTTTAATTGTATTTTAATATTTGTAAATATCCATTGATGATACTTATGATTCACTAGAGATATGATATAGTGATACTATCCATATTATTTCAATATATGGTTATTGATTATGATAATAAATCTTGGTGAAACCCATTTTATTGTTCATGGTTTAACCTAGAAAAAAATGATAAATACTTTGATGATCATGTGGAATATATATGAATGGATTATGATTATGTGATGAGTGGGTCCATTATAGTCTTACAATTCATTGGGTAACAAATAATGTCTTATTATCTTAAAGGGTACATGGTATTTTAACCTAGTCTAAAAAAGAGTCCATGGGTGGTTAGTAGAAGCCCAAAGTAGGTACATGTGAGGATATCACAAAACTAAAATGTTATGAATGTATTGGTGGGTTTACTTGACACGTGAATTCTATGATTATTATTTTATACACTTTATAATCAAATATCTGTAAAATGTTGTTATGATTATGATATGAACTCATGACTCATGAACATTGATTCGTCTATGAGAAAATTCTTATGAACTATAAAATACATATTAAATGAGTATGAATTATTTGGTATGATTTTGAAAATTTAATCTAACATTATAGTGACATTTATCACATGTTCTGCTTATATATTTTCATTTACTTATGTCTTCCAAGTTTACCCTTTCTTAGGGTTTGAGCTCACCCATTCTTATGTTTCAATTCCATAGGCTATGAAGAATGTCTCAATGTAGGGTATGTCTAAGAAGTGTATAAGGTGAGAAGAAAATTATAGGAGATATTTATTATCTTTCATGAAACAAGATATTTATCTATATACAATAAAAAGACACAAAACCTTTACAGTGTTGGGAGGGTGTATTGTTATGATAAGTAATGAATGTTAATCTAAAAAATATGCAATATTTATATATATAATATTGGTGTGACCTCACTAGATGGGGTAATATCATAAGGAGACTATTTTAAATCATTGACTATTATTTCCACTTATATTTTTATTATATTAGAAGAAAATTTTATAATGGGGTCGGGGTGAGTGTGATGGAATGAAAATAGATGGAAAATATGCAAATACAGATGCAATAAAATGCGGTTAAGAAGAAAAGAAATCCTCCATGGAAATTTTAAAAATATTTTTCATAGTATTTTTCTAAATTTTTTATACCCTAACTATATGATCATTTCATATCATTCACACAATAATCCATGATACTATAAAGGTTTATATAATAAAACCTACAGGGATGTAATGTGTGTATCATGATAATGTATCTTGGGTTTATAATAAGGAACCACCTCGATCGAGTGAGAATCATTAAATATCACATACTAATTTGAAAATAGATTCCAACCATCACATGAGAACTTTTTATATCATATACCTTTACTAATACCAAGGGATAAATAAAAATTAAGTAGTCTGTTAGAAAACAATGGAATTCAACGATGTAGGGTCCCCTCACCAACTCCAACTTTGAATTACCACAAAATTCAAAAATATTCTAAAATTGAGAAATAAATATTGTTTAGAGACTCTAGAATCATTTGGTTTTATCTAATAATTTATCCTTAGGTTTTTCTCTCATCCTCAGGGAGCGCTAAGGAAATCAACAAAATAAAAATTAAAAAATGTATGGAATAAGAAAGAATGAATATATGATTATAATGAATTATATTAATTGAATAATTAGAATTAAATACATAAAATTACTAATATAAAATCATACAAGGACTGAATATCAACAAGTGATGAGAAAAAATAATTTAAATTGATAGCAATGAAATCAGTTGGATTCAATGTGTGGGGGGACACTTCTATGTTATCATGAATTGAATAGTAATATTTTTACACATACTGATGAGTGTCTAGTGTGTTACTAGATATTTCTATTTGAAATATTATAATGATATTTAGTAATTATTTATTCAATTTTTAATGAATTCATGTGTTGAAGAGAAAATTTTAAAACATATTAATGGTTAATGAACTCAGGATTCATGGCAAAAAATAATTATTTTAGGTTTTTATTTCTTTGAAAGGACATAAGAGTGCATCATACCTATAGAGTAGGTTTTTTAGGTTTGAGAATATATTATGGGAATTCTAGAATTCATGTTCCTCTTATTCATCTTTTATATAATGTATAAAACTTGATGTATCATAGGGGATCTCGTAGCATGTCTGTTATATATTGATATCATCTATTCTATTGAATTTTTTTGACATTAGATGTGTATGGATTTAATGGAGTTACCCTTACATATCATCCTTATCTAATCCATGGAAAAGTAATTACATATACTAATTTAGATACAATATAACAAAGTTTTGAATAATGGAAACCAACCATGGAATCTTACTAAATCTTATATCTTTGTAGATTTATAAATTTACCATTATATGACTCGATGATAATGTACCATCATTCAAAATATCATCATTTATGAGTTAAAGTTGTAGATAATTTTTTTTCTAGGGATCATAAGTGCACTATAAGCTATTATCTCAATGGTTTAAGATAAGTAACACCTTAATCAAGTATAAATCATTTGTTAAAACTAAAAGTTTTTAATCCCACTCCAATTATCACGGGGTCACTATTTGTGTTGTATACATACATTCTGGAGAGGGGAGAGAAAATAGTTTAAATAGCGAGGAAGAAAAACCAGGAAAAACACGATAAATGGAACTATCACAATCCCTAACCTATATCTATATTAGAAACTATAGATATTCAAAATGATATAATTAAATGTGGTTTATATACTCTAGAATCATTTATATTAATCCAAATCCTCAAAATAACCCGTCACCATTGGTAAGATCAAGTGAAATTATGGCCATGAAAAAGTAAAAAGATAAGGGAAGAAGAAATCATGAATAGATGAGCATAATGTATTATATTAATATAAAAAAGAAAAGAAAATATAAATAAATCACAATATAAATACAAATATAGACTAAAAATAAATAATTTAAGTGAAAAAATCAGTTAAATAGGAAAAATGACTTTAGTTGGACTTGAGGTGCTTGAGGATTCTTATTAATCAGTATGGATTCAAAAGTAGGATGTTTCCACATAGTAATATGACTTAATGATTTTATCTATTATTGTTCATTAAAATATTCTCTTGATATTTGATCATTAAATCATTTATTTGGGATAAATTCACCTAGTCACAAATGTATTTGAAAACATATTACAGGAAAAATATCATAGGAATCGCACAACACAACTTCATTCCATGTTCTCAATTGCATTGGTAGGAAATTAGAGAAAAAAGTTTCAAAAGTCTTTTTTTGGTAGGAATTATCATATTTTAGGGGGGAAAGGCCTTTATGAACTTCTTATTTTTCTTTTAAATGTATAAATCCTTACATATCTTAGGCAATCCAATGATTTGAATTTTATGTATCATCCCCATTTTTTCTGATGAAAAAGAATTTCTCTTATTTATGTTCCTTTTTTTAGAGTAACCCTTAAATATAATCCTTATCTATTATATGGAATAGGAATCACCATTATATATAACCAGATTCTTCATATTAACCCTTATGTATAGATATTGTTAAATTTTCTATGGAGTTTACATTTTACATAACCCTTACATATATATACATTTGTTAAATTATTCAACAGTATTCTAGAAATTCATCCTCTCTATTCTGGATTATTTCATTATTTTTGAAACAACATACTCAAAAATTAAAACCGATCTAAATTAATTTTTTTCTCATGGGAACAAAATTTGAATTATTAATGTAACATCCCCTTATTCAAAACTCTCTCATGTGGCTAAAAAATGTTGGTTATGAGACCTTAAGGGAGCCTCCCTATATTCTAGAGGCTGCCGACTAGATATAGAGGTGTGATAAGTATAGTCACGAGATTATACCACCTGGTTACAGAGGTAAAAGACAATGTAAATAAAAATATAAAAATATAAAAATATTATAGTGATGAAACAATGGAAACAATACGATACAGTGGAAAACCAACAATATAATCCAACTGAAAAATCTAATAAATAATAAAGGAATAAAGTAACGAGGTTATGCAATGTAACTAAATGTCATGATAGAAGTAATAAAAAATAAAAGACCACCAAACTCAAAAAAGACTAAAAATTCCCCGGTCCGAAACCCCATGTTAGTCTGTCTCCAAACTCCAACCCATCCAACAAGAAAGTACTCAATAGTAAGGTCCCTTGTCCAGGTCCAATCCTATATCTATTTAATCTACTCAGGTACCAAACGACATCCTAAATAGGGTGTGAGTATAACTCAGTAGGTTGACACTACCTTGTCTAAAAAACTAGTATAATTAAAAGTGCATGAAATAATGCAATAAATAGGTGTATTAATTTAGTAAAAAATTAAATTAATACCCCATCAACCTTCTTCATCATCATGCCAGAATTTCTATGATTATATCTCATGAGCATGCTAACCATAACCATATCACCATTGAAAAACACAACCTGCCTCAGTGCCATGCCATAACATCCTTGAGCATGTGTCACTACCACTCCCGCCATAAACTTATAACCAAGGTATAAATTACCCAAATTTGGGTCAGAACCCACTATATAATAATTTCAAAAACCAATTTGGGTTGAGCCCTATATATAAGAATTTAAGCATGCCTCAGGGCTATACTCAGTATACAAAATTTCAACATGTGTCAGGGCGATGCCCCGCATATAATCATTTCATCAGGTCTCAAGGTATATCTCAGTATATAATAATTTCAACATGGCTCCGAGCACAACCCAAAATATAATAATTTTAACATGTCTTAGGGAATAGATTGGTATATAATCATTTTAGCATGAAAACTAGGCCTACACCCCATATAATCATTACAAAAATAAAACTCAACCAACACCCCATATAATCATTACATCATAAGAAATCACAACACATGTCATATCAACAAGGATATCACAATACCACATAATCAGGCTCAATGGTTAATTATAAACATTACCATTTATCTTTTAATTACACTTTCCATTTATAAATTGGTCACAACCAATAAAATTGTAGTTATCTCAATAAAAAATCCAATCCAAGGTGAATCTATATCATGAAAACACCCAAATACCATATCATGATAAAAAAACCATAAGACATTAATTGATTAATTTAATCAAAGGTTCAGTCACCTGAATGGTGGCAACAAGCTAGGTCAATAATTCATTGGGTCCAAAGGGACTTCAAAGAATAATCCAATTCATCCTTTAATCAATTGAGGTGCATGTATTTTGGGACAATTGCAATATTGATCATACTTTTCAAATATAAAACTATACGGTTAAAGTTTAGACCCCCTAAGTTTAATTAATGATAAACCAACACCACTAGAAAGATTCATCAATAAGGAATAAGGTGAATATGATCAAAAGAAGGTTATTAGATCATAATAGATCAAGGTCAAAACCAAAAACACTCATGGTCAAGATATTACACTGCAACATTCATAGAATAATGGAAGAGAAGATAAAAAAACAACATGCCAAGGATTTATCACACAAAAAGGACATCTAAAATAGAGGGAAGGGGCCCAATATAACATGAGTGATTACCCTATGTCGATAGGATTAAAGCTTAATGTGGCTAAGAATAGAAATCATCCAAATAACACTATTAAAAACTAACTTGGTAAATTACATGGTGGGTAACTCCTTTACACGTCATAAATTTATTTTTAGAGGGATATGTCAAAAAACCCAACACCAGGGCTAAATATTTTTTTAGCATAAACATTACATGATTTGGAAATAGTTCATTCCTTGTATTTATTTCACAACATGTGTCTAGAAGATTTTACAGGACATGTAATGCTTTAACATGAGGTGAAATTCTCCTATAGAATACATTCAACCCTCTTTTCACTATATAAGGATTATAAACACCTCCAAATCCTTGCATTCGTGGAAAACCCTCATAAAACCATTTAACATATTTATAATTGGATTCCATTAAATTAAAAATAAACCCCTAAATTCTCCCTAAGTGGGTCCTCTCTAGTTTTATCAATTTTCCTCACAACCCAAGTCTACGTTTCTTCAAAAAAACCGACATCCGCGATGAAAAACAACCCCTAAGGTTTAAATATGATGAAAAAATTCAAATGAAATAATTTTAATGAAAAACTGTAAGATAGATGTACCTAGAAAAATATGGAATATTACATCTTCTCCACCATATAATAGCTCAAACCTGAGATGCTCCTAGTATCACTGTGGGGATCAGTGAATAAGTCTGTCCACTTTTCTCACATATCTGACTCCCACTCCCAAGTATCCTCCTAAACTCACCCATGATACCACTACAATAGAACTAAAGTAATCACCCTACCCCATAGATACTTCTCACTACAATCCACATTCTATATTGGATGCTCCTAAAAGTATCTATTAGAACTATGATTGACGTCTGATACTTCTATCATGTGAGAAGTGTATGAATAATATATCCAAATATGCAACACATAGAACATGTTGTGCATGGAATTTTAGAACTTTGGAAGGGATAATCGGTACACCATGGAATGAACCTATCCACTATCTCAAACGGCCTAAAAACTTATGTGCTAGCTATCCTTGATTCCTAACATGACTTTGTCCCAGCCTAGGTGACAATTGAAGGAAAGATGATGTCCAAGGTAATCTTTAATGGTTTGCGTATGATTTATGATTTCTCTACACTTTCACCAAACACTTTCTAATCAACTAAACCTTCTTATCCATCTCCTGCATGAGACTAGGACCAACAAGGACTAACTCACCTGCCTCCAACTAAAAAATTGTTTGATGGAACAACCATCCATACAAATCCTCAAAAGGCACCATCTGGATTGAATCCTCTAAGATTTTATCATATGAAATTTCCACGAGCTTGATATGTTGCCCCCATAAACCACTAAAACCTAGAAAAAAATTCTATAACTTATCCTCTAAAACATGAATAGTTCTCTTAGATTGATCATCAGTCCAAAGATGACAGATCATACTTGAAAGAACCTATGCTCTGAGATCCTTTTGAAGACCCTATGAAAACCATAATGTGAAACAAGGATCTCGGTCAAAAATGATACTCATAGGAACACCGTGCAGCTGAACTAACTCACACACATAAATACTACCAAGACCATCGACTACAATGGTCTCCCTAATAGTCCATAAGTGGGATACCGTCATCAGTTAATCCAAAATCACCCAAAAACATCATTATTTGGAATTTTTGTAGGTAATCCTATCATAAAATCCATAGTGATTCATCCCATTTTCACTTTGGAATGGGAACTATAAAAGATTAGATGGCTTATGATGCTCGGATTTCACCTACTAACAAGTGAAACATATCACCACAAAGCCTTTTACCTCCATCATTCCTAAACACCAATACTATCTACAGAGATCACGATACATCTTTGTCAAACCAGGATGTACCGCCCATCTAGAATCATGAAAATCTCTCATTATCTTCACGCACAAGCCCACAAGAAACCCATAATAAGCCGAAAAAGAAGATAATTTACACTTCTAAGAGAAAATTCCAATGTTGTATCCCCACCGTATAGGATATCTCTTAGAACTAATCCTTCCGGATCAGATAACTACTTGGTCTTGTTCTGGTTAAAAATCATGGGTATAACAGATATCAAATTCAATGATACACATCCCTAAGAATTATAAACATTTAGATGCATGTCTACAAAGAGGTCTATAACCTACCACTCATCACAATACTATCTTACTACCTCTTCTTATGTTTTTCGGCTCAATGCATTTCAATAATGTTTCCCTTTCCTGATGTATAAGCCAACTCAATGTCGAAAGACTAAAGATACTTGACCCACCTCCTATGTTGAAGGTTCATGTCCCACTGATAAAATATGTACTTGAGGCTCTTATTTTCCTTTTATACCAAAACCCTCTCACCCATGATAAAATTACTCTAGAATATTAGGGAATTTATCAATGCTGCCAACTCTAAATTGCGAGTAGTATTTTTCCTCTCATGTGGTCTTAGCTGTCAGGAGCCATAAGCAGCCACTTGATCCTCCTTTATTAGAACTCCTCTAATTAAAACTCTAGATGAATCATAATACATGGTATATGTTTTACTCAACATAGATAAATTTAGGATAAGTGTTGAGGTTATCATTCCTTTCAACTCATGAAAAGCACTCTCATAAGTATCATACCAAACAAACTTCACCCCTTCTTGGTCAGCCCTGACATTAGTTCTTCCAAAAAGGATATGTCTTAGATAAAATATCGATAATAACCTACTAAACCTATAGAGATACAAATATTTAATAAATTATTAGGATATTACCAAGATAACATGGCTGAAACCTTCTCTGTGACCATTGACAGTCCTTCCTCTAAGATGACATGACCTCTGAAGGGCACTTTATCAATCCATAAACTGCATTTGGTTAGCTTGGCATAAAACCAATGATATATCAATGTAATTAGAACAATGTAAAGTTGTTTGAACTGATTTTCTTATAATTCAGAGTACAATAATATGTATTTGAAGAAAACAACCACAAACTTGTTGAGAAAAGGGTGAAATATTCTATACATCAAGGCTGTGTATACCACATGTGGGTTAATCAAACTAAATGGCATCACAAAAAAATTGTACAAGCCATACCTGCTCCTAAAAGTAGTATTAGGTATTTATAATGGTATCACACTCAATTTATGGTATCATAATCTCAAATAGATTTTGGTGAAGATCATATCACCTATCTACTAATCAAAGATATCATCGATGCATGAAAGAGGATATCAATTATTAGCCATCACCTAGTTTAATCTCTGATAATTCACACACAAGAGCAAAGTACCATATGCCTTATTAGAGAAGATAACTAGGGAACACCACGAAGATGTACTAGTACATATTAAACCTTTTGTTTCAATATCTTACAACTGAAATTTCAACTCCCAAATATCAGCAGGTACTATTCTATAAGGTGAGATAAAAACTAGATCTGTTCCCAGCACCAATTTTATTGTAAAATTGATCTCTTACATGAGAGTTAAGCCATATAACTCATTAGAAAAAACATCCTGAAAATGGTATAGCATTGGAGGAAACGATTAATGTTTCATTCCACCATTATTTAGATCATATTTGACTATATGATCCATGAGACAATCCAATCTCCACTGAATTAGTCTTGCATGACCATCCTATAGGTCCCACCCACACTAGTGAGAATAGTTTCATCCTTTCAGAGATCGAAAGGTATATATCATCTGGTAAAAGTTGATATGATATGGGTATAGAAATAAACAATCCATACCCAGAATTAAATTGAAGCCTATCATTCTCAGCACAAACGATTACCAAAAGAAATGGTAACCACCAATCACTAGAGAACATTCCTTCAAACATTTGATATTATCTAACTACACTCCAAACAGTGTGTCGATGGTTAAAACACAATTGAATATTTCCACATCCAAGAATAACAATTTACAAAATAATAGATAAAAAGGAATGTGATTCTCTTGTTTTAAACAAATCAAAAGAAAGGGAAGATGAAATAAGAAGCGTACCTCTAACAGTAGATGGTCCAACATCCACACTATCCAGAGTAGTCTACATAACATGAAACTAACCAGAACCTATACCCTGGGCTCTATCTTGACTCCCCTAATCTATAACCTCTATTTGGTACTACCAAACTTGCACTGGGCTACCACACACCCTACCTCGATGAGAATGTCCAATGGAACTCTATCTACCTAGCCATTGAGGAGTAGCTGCATCATTCCCAGAGTCTAGTACCTTTCTTGATCCAATACCACTGCTCTTCTACTCCATTCCCCTATAAAACCATTATAGGTGTCCCAATTTTCATTAAGAACAACACTCCAATGAGGGGTATGAACAATGAGGCTATATGTGTCCCATCTTTCCACACAAATAGTACTAAAATGGATCATGGTCTTGATATGGAATCCTAAAAACGTAAGTGATATAACCAATTTTTCCTTTAAAAACACTATCATAGTAATGGTTATTTCCACTAGAAGATGTTTTCAAAGTTTTCCTTATTGAAAAAGCCTAGATGCTACTTGGGGCTCCTCTCACATTCCATTCCATGATGAGTTCCTGATTCATCACTTCTGAAAAATTGATTAGATGGAACATGTTCACCTATGACCCAATCTCATAAAAAATACTATCTTAAGAAAGTCTCTCCTTATAGATTTCATCAGCTCCCAAATATTGTGAAAAGTGATGCAAGTTAGTGAAAAATTCAAATTATTCCAATACTGACATGCCCTCCTATTTCATATTTATAAAATTGTGAGACTTCTCATCCCTCAATGTCTCAAGATAGAAATGGATCAAAAATTGTTTCTTGAATTACTTCCAAGATAATTCCTCATGCTGCCCTAGCTGCTCCATAATGTCCCACCAATGATTGGATGGTCCAAAAAACATATATATACAACAAGATTCACCCTCCTATCTACAAGGTGTCTCCAGGTTCTTAAAGATGACTTGGACTGGCTCAATCCCAAACTCGGCTTCCTAGTGGACTCCCTCCCTAATTAACATACGTAGATTCTATAGCTAAAATTCTTTCATCAACTGAGTCATCGAAGTAATGGTGTGAAAATTCTCTATTTCCATGGATCTCATGACCCTCAAGAAACTTTCACGATGCTGAACACCCCATAATCCTTGGGAATGATAGGAATATTTTGTATAGTTGTTCTATGAGTGTATTGATTTCCACTCTCCTGAATATTAACCTAAAGATGAATATGATGCATTTTATCTAAAAGACAAACACACTCCTTAGAACACTGACTATAACAAAAGGGTCAACCTCAACTGGTGACATAAACAAAGAACCACAAACTCTTGGTCTCTCTAAACATACCTTATAAGTGATTTAGCATGACATAATACTTTATTTATTTCATTTATAAGATATAATAGGCATCTCATGACATTTTTCAACATGAATTTATATATCACATGAAATAAATACATCCTTATCATGAAAAATTTATGCCAATATATATCCCTATGTGCCTATCATAATGATTTCATACTCATCCCATGCCATACCAAGCCAAGAGTATAAATCTCAAGTTCCAATAACATCATGAAATAATAACCTCACACAACATTTGAACCAATCAGGGTGAAATAACATCAATTATAATAAGCAAACATCAATAACACCATCCAACCCCTAGACACTCAGATTTTCCCCCATACGTTGGTTAGATTATCCCATGTAAAATCTCATTTCCAAGTCCCAACAAATCCTAGTATCCTTTGTAACATTCCCAAATAGTAAATAAACTTAAAAGAAACCTGGTTTCCACAGATAGCACATTGTAACGTCTCCTGATCTTTCACTCTCTCATGTGGCTAGAAATGGTTGGTTCTGAGACCTCAAGTGTGCCTCCCCATATTCCAGGGGCTTTTGAATATTAGTGGGGGTGTGATAAGAATATTGGGAAGACTATACCCCTAGATACACATTTGAAAAATTTTGAAAATAAATATATAATAATAATAAATAAAAATCAGAGTGAGAAAATAACGGAAACAATACAATATAGTGGAAAATCAATAGTAGAAGACAAGTTAAAAATCCCATAAATAATAAAGTAATAATTCAATTATGTTCTAAAATGCACCTAAATTTCATTCTAGAAGTAATATCAAATAAAATACTATGATACTCAACAAAAGAATCAAAATTACTCGGTCATGAACCCCATGTTATTTCGTCTCCAACCCCCAACCCATTCGAAAAAAAAACTCAACAGAAAGGTCCCTTACCCTTATCAAATATTGAATCAAAGTAATATTCTTAGGTACCAAATGAAATCCCAAATAGGGTGTGATTATAACATAGTAGGTCGACAACACCATGTCTAAAAAAATAAGTCTGATAAGAATTGCATTCAATTATTCAATAAATAGGTGTGTTGATTTATTAAACAATTAAACTAATACCATATCAACCTACTTCGACACTATGATGGAATCTCTTTGTTCCTACCTCACAACCATGCCAACCATAACCACATTACCATGAAATAAAATAATATACATCCATTCAATGATGGAATATCTCTGATCATGTATCACAACCAAGACAACCATAACCTTATAACCAAGGCACAAATTTAAAAAATATGTTTGAAAACCTACTATATAATAATTTCATAAATCAATCTAGGTAAAGATCAGTATATAATAATTTTAGAATGTCTCAAGGCCAATCTCAGTATATAATAATTTCAGCATGTGTTAGGGCCAAGACCGATATATAATCGTTTCATCGTGTCTCAGGGAATATCCTAGTATATAAGCACTTCATCATGTCTCAAGGCATAGATCGATATATGTGAATTTCATAATATATCCAGGAATATCTCAATATATAATAATTTAATCAAGAAAAATACACTAATTCATCATATAAGAATTAAAAAAATGAAACTAGGCCAACACCCCATATAATCATTAAAACATAATAAATCACAACACATGTTATAGGAATAAGGATATCATAATTTTACCTCATTATGCTTAATGGTTAATTATGAAAATTATAATTTATCTTTCAATTAAAAATTTCATTTATCAATTGGTGATAACCAGTAACATGTCGATTATCTTAATAAACAATCCATTCAAAGGTGAATCTATATCATGAAATTACCCAAGTTCCATATCATGCTAAACACACTTTAATAAATTAATCAACTCATTTACTCAATGGTTTTCTCAACCAAATGGTATCCACCAGCTAGGTAAATAACCAATTAAGTACAAAGGGACTCCAAGTAATAATTAAATTTATCATTTAATCAGTTGAGGCACATATATATTGGTGGAATTTTCATATTACACATACTTGACAAATATCAAGCCCAAAGGTTAATGTTTAGACCCTTACCCTTAACTGATGATCAACCAATGCTTCCCATTGGATTATCCCACAAGGATGAAGGTACATATGACCATAATAAGGTTCCAAGACCATAGTTGATCCTTTTCAAAACCATAAACACTCATGGTCAAGATATTACACCGCAACAATCAGAGAGCGATGGAAGAAAAGAGAAAAAAAGAAAAACAACATTACAGGGATTGATCGAACAAAAGGGATGTCTGGAATAGAGGGAAGGGGCCCAAATTTTTTGGGATGGTCACCCTAGGTAGAGAGGAGGAATGATTCATGTGGTTGAGAATAAAAATCAACCACACAACACTTTTAAAAACATAAATGGGAAATTACATGGCATGTAACTCCTTTAAAGGTCATAAATTTATTTTTAGAGTGATATGTTGAAAAAACCATCACCTCATCTTAATATTTTATTATCCAAAACATCACATTATTCTTATTTCTTACATATTTTTAACCATCTCACATCCCATATTTTTTCCTGAAATATGTATAGAAGAGTTTACACAATGTGGAATACCTTTACATGTTGTGTAATTCTCCTACAGACAACTTTTGACCACTTTTTTCCTGCATAAGGATTCTAAAATCCCCCAAATACTTCAAAGCATGGAAATCCATCATAAACTAATTGAACATATTTTTACGTAGCTTACATTAATTAAAACATAAACCCCAAAACACTCCCAATGTGGATCCTCTCTGGTTTTCATAAGTTTCCTCTCAACCCAAGTCCATGTCTATTTAAATAAATAGACATCCATAATGAAAAATGACCACCATGGTTTGAAGAAGAGGAAAAAAACTCATCCAAAATAAGTTTAATTATAAACTCAAAGAGACATGTATAAGAAAAATACAAGATCTTACAATTAACAAATTTTTTAATTTCATTATTTTCTTTCATTTCTATAATAATCTCAAAAAAAATCTTGTAAACTAAATATGTTATAATTTACCTTTATATACGAATTTAATGGGGATATTTTCATTAAATTGCATTGTAAAAATAATTATATACCATTATTTTTTATGTTCCCCCTACATTACATTGTGGTACATGTTGTAACCTTTTAAAACCTCTATCACTTTCACTCCGTAAATGAAACACTCTAATTTGAAAGAAGAATAAACATAAATCATTTATGTTACTACACAAATTTAATGTTCACATTTCCTATTAAAAAAACCTCCAAATAACATTAACCTCACCATATGGTGTTTATAAAGTTCACCCACTGAATAATTTATTTGAAAATTTCTGAAATTTCTACTTTTTTGTACCCTTCTTCCATTTACCATAATATATTAAAATAAATTTGTTTTTTATTTCATGTTGTTTGTTTCTTTTTTTTAAATGTATACTTAATTGGATACCTAAGCTATGACTTCTACATCAAAGAATATTTTCAATGATGTTGAGGCAATCTAGAATCATCATATTTTCTCAAGGAATCCACATTTTTTAAACCTGATGGGTGGTTGGTCTTCAAAATTATCCAACATAAAACAGGTCACCCAATTATGGGTTTAGGATACCAAGTTGTGTTCCAGTATCAAAATCTTGACCACGATAGAGTACACCGAGTTAATCCTCATCACAATTTCACTCAAAAAAAATATCTTCAGGTAGATGCTTCATCAGGAATGTCGATCATTCATATGGGTATGTCCTCATGTATACTCACTGACCATAAAATAAGAAAATTATAATCAAAATCTAGAGGTATATAATTATTAAAAAATTATTTGTAGATCCATACATGGAAATATACTAGAGTAGAATTGTAAATGTGATATTTTCCATAGAGTTATTTCTAAAATAGATTGGGGATGTCCATTATAGGTTCATCTAAGCTTTATGTAATGTGAATGAAATGTGATGATAGTATGGATGTATGAAGTAATTTGGGTGTTATAATTAGTCTCCCACTATAATAAAAATATCTTACCGGATCTAATCAATATATGAAGCCTAAATAAAATCATATTCAACATGATTTATATATAGGTCATTATATTCCATTTGGATGCCTTCATGATCAACTACAATTAGATTCTTGGTAATGTGTATGATGATTTTATTCCACAAAATGTTTCATGCATAACATGGAATGGAATTATACACTCATAAGGTAGATTCTTCAATTATTAAGGAACACCATGGAATATATTCTTGAGTCCCTTCTAATGTTTATGTTCCCTTTAGCTCAATGTTAGTGCTCTTTATCATGCCAAATAACCGAGTGTCATGAAAAATAATTACCAGGGCTACCTAATCTATATATCCAATGAAATTTTAGGTGTATATTGGAAATGGATAGAATAAGGATGATAAATTGAGCAGGGTTGGGAGGTAACCTACCAAGATAACCCACCTATTTGGATGGAGAACTTCATAGCCATGTTAAACAGAGGGTATCTCTTCCCAGTTCATCACTTACACAATGGGGTAAGTATCATGAATTTTTTAATGGATGTTTCTTTATAGAGAGTTCAGAGTATTAACATGTAAATTTCAATTATAAACGTGTATTATCATAATTATGGGTAAAGTTTCTATGGGATATCCTCATTAAAACTTTTTTTACCATTCAATGTGTTCTTAGGATGGATAAAGTTCACATGGGGGGTTACCATATAATAAAAAACTATGTGATTATGGTTTCTTAGTTCAGGATTTATCAATAGAGTATTGGATATGATATACCACTCTTCCATGAAGAATGTGATATATATAACATGATAAATTTCCACAAAAAATTTGCCTTTATTTCCTATCAAGACTTAAATTAAACAATCATTAAAAACCTGAACAACACTAAAGAATAATGTTCATTTTAAATAACATTGAATGTGGGTTTTTAGGCATCAGGGATTAAAAGTGAAACCATTTTCATGGTTTATTCTCCATGAATGTTTAGTTAATACTCATATAGGAGGAAATAATAATAGAATTCACATTATCACCAAATAATAAATTTATTGATATGTTGACTAAGTATAATGAGACTTAGTTTTGGTTGTATCCAAGTGGACAGCTTTCAGACTTGGTTCCCAAAATGAAGGTTATGCTAGTGAATAAAGGTGATGATGAACCAGAGCGATAAGTATATGTGAGGAAATGATCTAACATGACCATAATATATATATATATGACATCATTTTAAATGAATATTCAATTCATATCACAATTAAAGAAACACTAAGACTGTAATGGTTTAATGTCTTGGGAGAATAGATATATAAACATCTAATTTCATAAAGTATGATCAAAATTTATAGATAGTTTTAATTTCATAGAACAATTCAAAGTCATATCCAACTTCAAATAATAATTCATAACCTGGGTGAGATTGTTACATAATAATGGGGGAGCATTAATTCTTAGTAAGGGTAAACATAAGAGATATCAATTGATGATCATAAGTGAACATAAGATCATGAGAACAAGATTATAACATATGAAAGACATATATAATAAATTAAGTATAATTAATAATGATTCATGGCATAAGGCATGGTCATAGAAAATGAAAATTTTCATTAGAGTAAAAGATCATCAATAACAAATCATGATCCATGTGAGAATATAATAAATATATGAATGTATAAATAGTAAGAGGTTTACTCATTTTTTTAAGGAAATAAAATCAGGTCCTCACATAGACTAATATATTTGAAACCAGGCATACACATATAGTAATGGATTTGAAACTAGGTCCACACATATTTTTATGAACATGAAATTAGATCCACACATAATATAGTTTTCCTATGATTTATCCTACTCTACCTAATATATGGAGGGACATATAATACATAGACCACCCATCACAAAATTAAAACCATAAATTCATGGACCAAATTAATATAAAAAATTCATCATATCATCATAAAATAATATGTAATGACCCAAATCTTGATGTACATGGACATTACATTACTTTTGCGGAATACTTAATACATAACCAAAACCAACACTCAAGGACAGTAATATTTTAGTGTCTTTGGAAACTTGGAATATAAACTTCTAATCATGTTGATAGATCTTCAACATCTCCCATAACGATCTTCCCCTTTTTGTTTCCTTACCTAAAAACTTTATTTTAATTTGGGGGGGAAAACATAAAAAGGGTGAGCTCAAATGCTCAGTAAGGGTAAGCATGGAGAAAATAAAACAAACCATATACATTTGAACTTAAAAACATGAACATAATGTTTAAACATCAAGATCTTGATGAATGACATAAAACATGGCAGTACGTAAGGAATAGATCATAATGGAACATCAATAATGATAAAATAGCATGGGAATAAAACTTTTAATTGTGGAAAAACATTAAGAACATGATATGAGTTCCATAGTATCCAAGGCACTGCTTCCAAGACCATCTTAGAGGACAAAGTCCCTTACTGAACTGGGTTTACTTGTCGTTCCAGCCCTATATTACTGAACCGAATTTACTTGATGTTTCAGCCATATCTATCTCATGAGATATAAATCTTTACCCAATGAATTGGAGGGAGATATAGGTCCCACCTATCTCATAATTAAATCATTCTTACTTGTGCCACAACATAAACATAAATCATTCATCATAACCCAAAGAATAAAAATGGGTTTCATAAATATCATCCCATCATATCATAATCCATAAAAAAATGGATATCATATCATCATAAGAAAAGTGAAAACATGTATATCATAGATACATTATACTTGAAACATAAACATATGAAATAATTCTATCTTATATAGAAAATGGTTTTTGATAAAACACTTGAAATTAATTCTTGAGGAAAATATCCTTTCTTCTTCAAAATCATTTTCTTTTCACAAAATGCCATGCAATTTTAAAAGAAAAGGATTTTGTTGAAAATAGTCATTAAATATTGTATAGTAAGCTTCATTAAAATAAGGTGTTATGAAACCGTAAAAATTCATTCATGCCGTATAAGTTTAAAAAAACATTCCTCTCGTACTTTTTTCTGGAAAAGTAAAAAAAGTACCTCGTAACGTAAACAAAAGAAAGATTCCTTACATACCATGTAGTAAAAGATAAAAATGGGTAAAAAGGACTTCAAACATACATAAAAAACTTTTATAAAACATGTACATGGAGGATAACAATATCCCTAGTAAATACTTATGAATAAATAATCTCAGATAAGAATGAGATTGGAAAGGTTATCCCTTACCTTATGTCCGATATGCTTAGTATGTATCCGAACCTCCTGTATAATGATTTAAATAATTATATTCACTTATTACAGAATCATATTCATTGTTATTATATCATATATGGTTCATTTATGACTTTATATTACCTGTTCTTTTGTAAATTCCATGCAAAAGCATCATTTTGGGTAAAATCGTTTCATTTATCGTACGTGTTTCGACTTTTTGTTCATGATATTATTACTTATATCCTGATTTTCATAATTCTAGAATATAAAAATTGATTTATATATAATATGTATTCAGCATATACATATATATGATAGATCGACGAATGGAATGAAATACATCGTTTATGGAGACGGTAGGTCGTACGTACGCATGAACGCTATTTTCGTTTCCTTATTGAATTGAATGGAATTAATTAGATGAAATATATATATACATAAATACAGTAGCATTTTTATATCATATATTTCATTATTATTCATTATATATACTTTATAATCATTCATGAATGGTTTTCACGAAGAATGAATCTCATCGCGTTCGTGGAGACGGTAGTCTGTACGTACGCACGAGCGATGATATCGTTCCCATAATTATTGAATAGAATTGGAGTGGATGTTATTATATATTAGAATCAGTATGATGTTATAATAATAATATATATTTACTCTTTACACCATTATACCCATCCAAGTAAGGTGGTGGTGTAAAAACTGATTACACCATGGCATGAAGACGGTATTCCATACGTACGCACACGCGGTGATTTCATTTTCCGTAGGATGGAAAGAAGGTGAATTGGGGTTGTTTAATATTTATAATAAAATATCATTATATTAGTTATACTTATGTTATTACTTAATAATTAAACAACTAAAGAAGAGGAAGTATAAGAAGAAAGAAACTTGAAAGAATCGGTAGAGGAGATTACCTCTTCTTTGACGCACCTCCTATAAGCTTCCTCTTAAGGGACTAGATTTGGTCTTTTGAGAAGACCATAACCTCAATAATGTTGATAGGAAAGTGGAGAAGATAAATGGTCAGGTTTTGGATTATCTTTAAGGCTTAAAAGGGTGTGCAGAGAAGAGGGAAGGGGTACCCTTTTTATAAGGGAGGAGAGGGGCACCTTTGGAAACATAAGAAATATTAATTTATAATAAACTAAAACCCCACTTAAAAACCTCAAAAAATGACTCAATTCTAAGATGAGATGATATAGGGTTGTAATATCATCAACTAATAAAATTTAGACATGTTGAGAATTTATTTTAAACATTATCAACTTGATTTATCCTTATTTAATCTATTTAACTTTATTTTTGGTAATAAGATTCTAAATTTTAAATTGTTATAAATAATTACTTATGTATTGTGAATTTTCCATAATTGGATAATTGATGAAATTTTAGACCATATAAATTTTAATTTTAAATTTTTAAATAATTTTTTTGTGATTTTTAAAAAATTTTATATTATGTTATTATTATAAAATAACAATTGTGTCAATTTTGACACTATTCATTTACTTGAATTTAAATAAAATCCACACAGAAGATATGTTCGAAATAAAATATTTAATATCTTCATAACATGTCATATTTATCTATGAAATTCATATAGAACATTAAATATTTCATATAATATTTAAATTAATATTTTTAAAACCATTTATTTGATATTTCAATCAATAAAATAATTTCAACATAACTATTGTGTCACCTTTAATGATAATTATTTAATCCCTAAAAATTCTAAATAAATTTACATGATGTAGATAATTTTATTATATTTATTGAGACTATTTATGTTAGAAATTTCATTAAGTTTATCACTATATTAAAATTATTATACTTATAACATTTAAGAGAGTGACATATTGTCACTTTCTTTGGTTTTATTAATAATTATGTCATTTTCATGGTCAAAAGTCCATGAAATTAATCTATTCTGACCCTTATGTGATATGGGTCGACTTTTATTCATCCAATATAATTTTGGCAGGTGTTAGGGTAATTTATTAATATTATATTTACCCTTAATTACCCTATTTACCTTTAACTATGGTAAATAAAATCTACCGTAGTTACTATTCATAATCCAAAAAATAAAAAGTAGCCCATTAACATAATTTGGACCCACTGATTCTAAATATGGAATCAATTTTTTCAAATTATATACACAGAAGTTGCAGAAATTAAATTAAAATTAATCCTGTTGTCGAAAGAAAGCAGGTTTTTGTTTAAAACATCGCAAAAGATTGAATTGATTTAACCTACGAATTCAATGTAAAATCAATGCTAATGACATATATTATATTAAATGGTAAAAAAATATTCTATTTATACTTTAAAACCACTCCGTATTATAATTTAACCATATAAATTATTATGATGAAAACAATTGTTTTTAATTAAAATATACCGTGTTTTTACTATTCATTAAAATATGAAAGTTATCAGAAAAATATCAAAACATTATCCAATGTAAATTTTTATATCCTAATTCAAAATAAGAAGTCTATTTCGTAAAATTTAACTTATAAACTTTTCAAAAATTATATTCAAAATGGGTGCGCCATCAAAAGGCGACAAAACTGCATTTTTTGAAAAATACTTATTTTACCTGAAAAAATATATTTTGTTATCATACCATGTTCTAGAAAATGTGTAAGATGAATAATAATATTATAAAATTCAAAATGTAGTTAATACTATTCAAAACGGATAGTTTATAATAATATTATAACCATATATCTTTGTTTAGTGAATCCCGGTATTGCGTACAACACATGCTATCGAAGAAGGTCGTGATTGCTTGTAATGCAAGCCAAGTCAGGGTTGCGTGTAGTGCAAGAATCCTTTGTTGTCTTGTATAATAGAATCCAACCATATTTCATTTATACATTGAATATATATATATATATACAATCAATGTTGTGTAGAATAACTACTATCAAACAAACTTGAAATTGTGTGTAACACGATCCAAGAATAGTGTTGCGTATACTGCAAGCTAATACAGTGTTGTGTATAGTACAAGATAATTTTAGTGTAGAATATAACACAAGACATCAATGAAATTAAAAGAATATTTTTTATAAAATCTCGTGGTGTTACATTCTACCCCCCTTAAAATGAATTTCACCCTTGAAATTCGTCGAGGTAATAAATGGTTTACAACTTGAAAGTTTATTAAATAGAAACCCACATCATAAAAAGGAATACCAAAACTTATATTTAAAAACATAAGTATGAAACATAACGGTTATCCAAATTAACTAATAACTGGGTTTCCACATAGGAAAACATAGGTGAAATTATGGATATGAAAGATAAATCTAACCATCATGTTCTGATGGAGAGTGGTAGAGAACATGGCTATGAAAAATACCACAATCAAAAATCCATAAATTTGTGATGATCTAAGGTACCATCAGATTCATCAGATATAAGGACACTAGGAAAACATTTTGGGTTTTCAAGATCATTTACCTAAAGTTGATAAATTAAAAAAAACACTTACATGATTTTGGAACAATCTCACTGTTGTTCGTGCCTTGAACAATTTCCACTTCACCTATTAAAGAAATGAAGTTGAATTTTTTATTCATGAAGTGTTAGAAGATCATGCAATAGAATGATAGGTCAATCCATCTGTCTCAAACATAAGGTTAGCAAAAGTTATATACATAAGTCCATCTTATGGTGAGATTAATCATATATGGTTCCAAAAATGGGCTTATACTTCATCTATCATACCGCTTAATAAAATAAAACTAGTTTCTACTAACCAGGGACTTTCTGTAGGCCAGTGGTAAGCGATAAAGGCCGATCACACTTTGGTTGTGGGTTCGATTCCCACATCCTTGTCCGACTTGATGGGTTGTCACCCATCCTGCAGGTTGTCATTTTTCTAAAACTACATAATTATAACATTACATCAATAATATCGAAAATAGTTCTAGCCTTAAACAATAATAAATTATGTACAACATAATCCTTTTCAAATCTTTAGGCTTATAAAAAATACTTCTGTCCAAGATTATAGTATAAAGAAAACAATTACTAGAAATCTCATCAATCGAGCATGTGAATACCATCATTTATCCCCGATATATCTTTTTGATCACATTCCAATCATGTGAATACCATAATCATGTATTCTCTTGAAAAATGAATACCCATTGAACCTTAGTGGAAACAAGAATGTTGTCAAAAGTTAACTCTTTCCACATACCAAAATCCCAAAATTTCTATATACTCAAACCATGATATCACTTTTTCCTTATGTTAGTCATGAGCTCATGATTACTATCACACATATTATTTTCTCCTTATCCCTTCATTATGCGCATTTCATCTGCTTTCCAAAAATATTTCAATCAGTTTTCATGGTTATCCGTACTATACAATTATTAAAAACCACAATGATCCAATACATTGATCTTCCAATATTCCACGATACTTTAAATGAGATTCCACAACATTATCTCGGAATCCTGTTACATAAACACTTATTCATTCCACAACATCATTGTCATACTCAACATCACAAATTGTGATCGCATGTGACTTCCCTTTATCCTTTTCCTTAAGAGGTTGCTCACGTTGATCATCATTAACCCTTGTATTAGGGAATTGATTAACATAATTCCCCATTTCCTTGAACTTGAATCATTGAAGTGTTGGTGGAGCATTCTCGGTAGTCATTTCTCTGTTCATGTCATTAGAAACCTTTTTCCCATTACTTAGGCACTCAGTTGCTCGATGAACTTCTTTTCCACACTTGAAACATTTTTAGTACCTTTTAGAAAATCTCCACCATGTTTCTTTCCACACTTTGAGAATAAAGAAACATTCATCTTCTTTTCACCATTGTTATGAGATTTCTCCTTGAACTCCATCTTTCGTTTCTTTTCAAAACCATGAGATGGATATGTAACACCAACTTCTAGTTCTACCTTGATAGCACAACACACAATTTCTTCATAGCTACGGAAGTCTCTTCTACCTAATTCCCTTCGAATACTGGGTTTTAAGCCACTAAAGAATCGATCAACTTTATTTTTAGTTTGAATGATCAAGCCAGATGCATACCTTGCAAGCCTTGTAAAATTCACTTCGTATATACCAACAGATTCACCATCCTTTTGCTTAAGCTCAAGGAACTCCTTTTCCATCATTGTTCGAAGAATACGAGGGAAGTAATTATTAAAAAATAAGTTCTTGAACTCATCCCATTCCATGGATTCAATTTTATCTCGGGTCCTTGTATTCTTAATTAGAGTCCACCGTTGATCTGCTTCACCTTATAAATGGTAAACAACCAGAATGACTTTTTCATGTTCTAAACAATGAAGTATGGAAAATATCTTTTCAATGGTACTGATCCACTGTTCAGCAATAAGTGGATCAGAAGACCCACTGAAAGAAGGTGGACGTTGCCTCATGAAGGACTCAATAGAATATTGTTCCCTTATCTCCTCATTTGGATGTCCAAAATTATTCATAGCTTGCATATGTATAACAATAAGATTTTGTACTCCATCTCCTATAAAATTGGTTTGTTCAGGAGGAAAATCATTGAATTTTCCATTACATTGATCAACATGGTTCCTTCGGGTTCCATCCATTGTCTAAAACCCAAAAATAATAGTGTAAGAGGCAAAAATCATGATAGGAAAACAACATAATAAAGGGGGATTACATTCAATATCTAACATCCTAGGTTTAATTCTATGATCGTTACCGTAATCGTAGGACTATAACCTATACTTATACTTAACCTTAGGGACATCCCTAGACATACCTTAGAAATATCTCTAGGGATAACACTAAAGTTTTCACATCCTAGTTTCCAAAGTTTAACTAAAACTTTCCTCTAATACCAACTGTAATGGCCCAAAGCTTTACATACATGGACATTACATTACTTTTGCGGAATAATTAATTCATAACAAAAACCAACAGTCAAGGATCGTAATAGTTTAGTTTCTTTGGAAACTTGGAATATAAACTTCTAATCATGTTGAAAGATCTTCAACATCTTCCATAATGATCTTCCCCCTTTTCCTTACCTAAAACCTTTCTTTTAATCCTCGGGGAAAAACATAAAAAGGGTGAGCTCAAATGCTCAGTAAGGGTAAGCATAGAGAAAATAAAACAAACCGTATACATTTGAACTTAAAAACATGAACATAATGTTTAAACATCAAGATCATGAACGATGACATAAAATATGAAAGTACGTAAGGCAAAGATCGTAATGGAACATCAATAATGATAAAATAGCATGGGAATAAAACTTTTAATTGTTGAAAAACATTAATCACATGATATGATTTCCATAGTATCCAAGGCATTACTGCCAAGACCATCTTAGTGGACAAAGTCCCTTACCGAATCGGGTTTACTTGTTGTTCCAGCCCTGTATTACTGAACCATATTTACATGCTGTTTCATCCATTTCTATCTCATGAGATATAAATTTTCACCCAAGGCATTCGAGGGAGATATAGGTCCCACCCATCTCATAATGAAATCATTCTTACTTGTGCCCCAACATAATCACAAATCTTTCATCATAACCCAAAGAATAAAAATGGGTTTCATAAATATCATCCCATAATAACATAATCCATAAAAAATGGGTATCATATCATCATAAGAAAATTTAAACCATGTAAATCATAGCTACATTATACCTGAAACATACACATATGAAATAATGCCATCTTATATGGAAACTCGTTTTGATAAAACACTTGAAATGAATTCTTGAGGAAAATATACTTTCTTCTTCAAAATCATTTTCTTTTCACAAAATGCCCTGAAATTTTAAAAGAAAAGGATTTTGTTGAAAATAGTCATTAAATATTTTATAGTAAGATTCATGAAAATAAGGTGTTATGAAACTGTAAAAATGCATTTATGCCATATAAGTTAAAAAACACATTCCTCTCGTACTTTTTCCAAAAAAGTCAAAAAAGTACCTCGTAACGTAAACAAAAGAAAGATTACTTACATACCATGCATTAAAAGATAAAAATCTGTAAAAAGGACTTCAAACATACATAAAAAACTTTTAGAAAACATGGACATGGATGATAACAATATCCCCAGTAAATACTTACGAATGAACAATCTCGGATAAGAACGGGATTGGAAAGGTTATCCCTTACCTTATGTTAAATATGCTCCGTATGTATCCTAACCTACTGTATAATGATTTAAATAATGTCATTGACTTATTATAGAATCATATTCATTGTTATGATATCATTTATGGTTCACTTATGACTTTATATTACCCGTTCTTTTGTAAATTCCATGCAAACACATCGTTTTGGGTAAAATCGTTTCATTTATCGTACGTGTTTCGACTTGTTGTTCTTGATATTATTACTTATATCCTGATTTACTTAATTACAGAATATAAAAAATGATTTATATATAATATTTATTCATCATGTACATATATATGATAGATCGATGAATGGAATGAAATACATCGTTCATGGAGATGGTAGGTCGTACGTACGCATGAACACTATTTTCGTTTCCTTATTGAATTGAAAGGAATTAAGTAGATGAAATATATTTATACATAAATCCAGTATCATTTTTATTTCATATATTTAATTATTATTAATTATATATACTTTATAACCATTCATGAATGGTTATCATGAAGAATGAATCTCATCGCGTTCGCGGAGACGGTAGTCCGTACGTACGCACGAGCGGTGATATCATTCCCATAATTATTGAATAGAATTGGAGTGGATGGTATAATATATTAGAATCAGTATTTTGTTATAATAATCATATATAGTTATTCTCTACACCATTATACCCATCCAAGTAAGGTGGTGGTGTAAAAACTTATTACACTACGGCGTGGAGACGGTATTCTGTACGTACGCACGCACGATGATTTCTTTTTATGTAGGATGGATAAGAGGTGAAATGGGGTTTTTTCATATTTATAATAACATATAATTATATGAGTGATACTTATGTTATTATTTTATAATTAAAATACTAAATAAGATAAAGTATAAGAAGAAAGAAACTTGAAAGAATCGGTAGAAGAGATTACCTCTTCTTTGACGCACCTCCTTTAAGTTTCCTCTTAAGGGACTAGAGTTGGTCTTTTGAGAAGACTAGAATGTCAAGAATGTTGATAGGAAAGTGGATAAGATAAATGGGCAGGGGGTTTACAAGATTAAAGGCTCAAAAGGGTGTGAAGAGAAGAGGGAAGGGGTACCCTTTTTATAATGGAGGAGAGGGGAACCTTTGGAAACATAAAAAATATTAATTTATAATAAATTGAACCCCCACTTAAAAACCTCCAAAAATTACTCAATTCGAATATGAGATGAGATAGGGTTGTAATATAATCAAAAAATAAAATTTATACATGTTGATAATTTATTTTAAACATCATCAATGTGATTTATGCTTATTTAATCTATTTAACTTTATTTGTGGTAATAAGATTCTAAATTTTAAATTGTTATAAATAATTACTTATATGTTGTGAATTTTCTATAATTGGATAATTTATGACATTTTACACCATATATATTTTAATTTAAAATTTTTAAATATTTTTTTTGATTTTTAATCAATTTTATATTATGTTATTTTTATAAAATAACAATTGTGACAATTTTGGCACTATTCATTTACTTGAATTTAAATAAAATCCACATAAAAAATTTGTTAGAACTAAAATATTTAATAGCTTCATAACATTTCATATTTATATATAAAATTCATAGAGAACATTAAATATTTCATATAATATTTATTTTAATATTTTTAAAACCATTTATTTGATATTTCAATCAATAAAATAATTTCAACATCACTATTGTGTCACCTTTAATGATAATTATTTAATCCCTAAAAATTAAAAATAAATTCACATGATGTAGATAATTTTATTATATTTCTAGAGACTATTCATGTTCTAAATTTCATGAAGTTTATCACTATATTAAAATTATTATACTTATAAGATTTAAGAGAGTGTCATATTGTCACTTTCTTTGGTTTTATTAATAATTATTTCATTTTCATGGTCAAAAGTCCATGAAATTAATATATTTCGACCCTTATGTGATATGGGACTACTTTTATTCATCCAATAGAGTTTTGGAAGGTGTTAGGGTAATTTTATAATATTATTTTTATCCTTAATTACCCGATTTACCTTTAACTATGGTAATAAAATTTACCGTAGTTACTATTCCTAATTCCAAAAAAAAAGTAGCATATTAACATAATTTGGACCCACTGAATCCAAATATGGAATCCATTTTATCAAATTAAATACACATAAGTTGCAGAAATTAAATTAAAATTAATCCCGTTGTCGAAAGAAAGCAGGCTTTTGTTTAAAACATTGCAAAAGATTGAATTGATTTAACCAACGAATTCAATGTAAAATCAATGATAATGACATATATTATATTAAATGGTAAAAATATATTATATTTATACTTTAAAACCATTCAGTATTATAATTTAACCATATTAATTATTACGATGAAAAAAATTGTTTTAAATTAAAATATAATGTGTTTTTACTATTCTTTAAAATATGAAAGTTATCAGAAAAATATCAAAACTTTATCCACTGTTAATTTTTATATCATGATTTAAAAGAGGAAGTTTATTTTTTAAAATTTAACTTATAAACTTTTCAAAAATTATATTTAAAATGTGTGCACCATCAAAAGGTGGAAAAACTGCATTTTTTGAAAAATAGTTATTTTATCCGAAAAAATTTATTTTGTTCTCATAACATGTTCTAGAAAATGTGTAAGATGAATAATAATGTTATAAAATTCAAAATATATTTAATAATATTGATAACGGCTAGTTTATAATAATATTATAACCATATATCGTTGTTTAGTGAAACCCGGTATTGCGTACAACACATACTATCGAAGAAGGCCGCGATTGCGTTTAATGCAAGACAAGTCATGGTCGCGTGTAGTGAAAGACTCATTTGTTGTCTTGTATAACATAATCCAACCATATTTAATTTATACATTTAATATATATATATATACACTCAATGTTGTGTAAAATATCTACTATCAAACGAACTTGAAATTGTGTGTAACATGATCCAAGAATAGTGTTGCGTATACTGCAAGCTAATACGGTGTTTCATATAGTACAATCTAATTTTGGTGTAGCATAAAACACAAGACATCAATGAAATTAAAAGAATATTTTTCATAAAATCTTGGTGTGTTACATAATATGTGTAAAATAAATCATTTTTGTAAACATATCATCATTATGTAAGCATAAATCATATAGAGAAAGGAAGTGGATGGTATCATAAGAACATTCAAAACCAAATTATTGTTTAATTACCCCATGTGAATGAAATGTGTTCCATGTAATCATACAAAGATTATCCTCAACACGATCCATCCAAAAAAGAGGTTGTCTATAATAACCTGACCTCGAATGATCATATTCGTTGCATTATTTTATTACATTGGCATGATCATATGAAATCAAATCACAAAGGATCAATATGTTTAGTAGCCTTAGAAAAACTTGATACAAATATAAGTTTTTCATTTCATCATGAAATAGAAAACAACATAGCATATCTATTGAAAATACTCATATTTCTTAGACTATCCCTACATGCCAGTCATAATATACATCTTTGCAACCTATGGGAAAATGAAACATAAGAAATGGGTGTGCTCGGATGCTCATTAAGGGTAAACAATACAACAAAACTTTCATAAATAATCATAAACTTTTACGATAAGGTATAAAAAAGAAACACATGCATTTTAAACATTATATTTAGAATATTATGGAAATATTAAATAAAATAATTCCTTTTAAAAATTCACATGGATATTATACAAGTCAAATAATCACATGTAATATCAATAACCAATCTCATAATAATGGAATGTATAATGTTGGACATCATAACTATACTGTCTAGGACTCGTTCCAAGACCATACATAAACCAATAAAAACCCAAACAAGTTTGTCTCATGAGACCTACCGATGCATCGAGGGGATATAATGGGCTCTTCCCGTCACTTACTAAGCCCAATAAATTCCTTATATGAAAAGGGGAAATCATAACCAACATAAAAATTTGTATTAAAACTAGCATACAAAAAGTCAATACATTTACCATAAACCATGAATGGTATAAAAATAGCTCCTCTATAGTTAGACTAATCATAAAATCTTTAATACAATAATATAGGTTGTATCATAAGAAATCAACATTAATAAAACATAATATCCAATAAATGATGTCTAAATAGATGAAAATAAGATAATAAAATCATTAAAACACTTTGATAGAAATATACTTTTTTACTTTGAAAACATTAAAAAGCCACACAATTTTAAAAGAAAAAAAAATTATTTTGAAAATAAACTCTTAAGCCTGTAAAGGAAGTATCCAAACATTAAGGTGTCATGATAGCAGAAAAATCCAATCATGCTGTATAAGTTAAAAAACATTCTTCTCATACTTTATTTAAAATTTAAACAAAGTACCACATATAAAAAATAAAAAGAGATTCCTCTTCATAAAATTGAACCTGAATAAAAATGTCTTTAAATCATTGTAAAATAATAGTAATAATGTTTTGAAATATTTTTAAGAAATATGGAAATGGATGATAAATATTTCCTGGTAAATTCTTACATAAAATCAATCTCGGATAATAAAGAGATTAGAAAATTGATCCTTACCTCATACTCTCTTTTAGTTGAGGGTGCATTAATTTTCAATATAATGTTTAAATAATGTAATTAAGTTATTAAATAACTATATTCATTCTTTATGATATCATATATGATTCTTTTATATCATTTTATTAATAATATTTCATTATTATAATTATTTTGGGTGAGAACTAATTTATTTTCTTATTTTTATTTTGTTGTGTAGGTATTGTTTCTTATACATTGGATATATCTTATTCATATAAATAATGATATTAAATTCATAAATATTATATTCATTCATTATAAACATTTTTATAGTGATTCTTAAATGGTTTTAGAGAAGTATTAATCTCATCGCATCGTGGAGATGGTAGGTCGTACATACGCACGAGCGACGATATCATTCCCTTAATGGTTAAATGATAAGAAATTGGTACGCACGAGCGACGATATCATTCCCTTAATGGTTAAATGATAAGAAATTGGATGATAGATTAATTATGAAAAATAATTATCATCTCATATTCATTATTTATATAAATTATAATCATAATTATTTACATCAATTATAATCATCATTATTTCCATCCAAATAAAGTAGGGTTGAATAAAAAATTACACCACGACATGGAAACGGTTAGCCGGACGTACGCACGCATTGTGATATTATTACTCATAGGATGGATAAAAGGAAGAATATGGTTTTCCTATAATAATAATAAAATATAATAATCTATATTATATTATATTATATTTATTAATTTATTATAAAAAACATTGGAAGAGTAATTAGAAGAATAAATGAAATTGAATTGAATTGGAAAAACAATTACCTCTTTTTCGAGTACCTCCTTTTGTTTTGCAAAAAATGGATTCCTTTGTAACCTTTATGCCAAAAGTATGACCTCTATGATTAATTTAGTGAATTATTTAGGAGAAATAGTTATGTTTTGGCTGAGCCAAATGGATTTAGAGTTATTAATAAAATATTAGGAGAGGTTCCCATTTATAAGAGAGGGGAGGGACACTTTTGGAAACTCCAAAAATATTAATTTATTATAAATTTATTTTCACTTTTAAATAGCTAAAAATTGATTTATTTATTGAATAAGATGATGATGGGTCAAAATAATCTCAAACAATTAATTTTGGACATGTTTAGGTTATAATATTAACCTTACCTTTGGGCATTAACCCTTAGTTAAATAGTTTAACTCTTATCGTGAATACATGTCTTTTTATATCATAGGGTTAATATAGTTACTATAAAAAGAAAAACTAATCTAAATTGTATAGTTTATGAAATATTTAAAATTTTATTAGTTATTTGGATAAAATATAAATTTTTATGAATTTTATATCATTTAATAAAATATTATTTATTTTAAAATCTCATTTATATCAATTTTGACACTATTTATTTCTTTACTTTTTTAAATATCATAACAACTTTATTCCTTAAAAAAATACATTAAATAATCCCTAATATGTCAAATTCATCCAAAACATTTGTTTATGGAAGCAAGTATTTAAAATTATATTATTTTAATACAATTAATATCATTTAATTGATTCATTCTTTAATAATTCAATTACTCCATCATTATTATGACATCATTTAATTTAATTATTTATTTTATAAGATTATAAATATATTATCATGATGTATATAAACATTTTATAATTCTATATAATATTTATAGTCAACCATCAATCTTATATAACATCTTATTAAAATAAAATAATTATTGAAATTTAAATATGACATTGTTAACTCTTCTTTAAATAAAATATAATAAATATCATAATCTGACACAAAAGGCTTATAAAGGATCATATTTTCGGCCTAAGGTTATTTTTTTATGAAACAAATTTATCCAATAAAATTATGATATGTTTTATTGTAATTTTATAATAATATTATATTATTTTCATTACCTTTAATTACCCGATTAACTCATAACTATGATAAATAAATAAAAATTTACTGAAGATAATATTACCCAGAAAATTTAATTGATACTATTAGATAAGAAATTTCATACTAATTAAAAACATTTATTCCCATTTTTTAAAATTCAATTCACAAAAGTGGTAAAATTATGTCAAATGCTAATCTCGCAGATGTGGCTAGAAGACAGGTAAAAGAGACGTTCAAAAGTTCAATAATTTTTTTATATCCAATTCCATTATAAAAATGAATAAAATGACATAAATTGTGTTAATATATGTATTATTTATCTATTTTAAATTTAAAATCAATTTAAATAAAAATAATTATTTAAATGAAAATTTTTGGTATTTAAAAATAATGCAATATTTTTCACTATTCACCAAAAATTGAAACATTTCAAAAAATATAAAAAATTCACCCAAAGAAAATTTTTATATTATGAATTAAAAAATGAAGTATATTTTGGAAAATGAAATTTAAAAATTTTATAATTTGGTTAATACCATTTATAACTTTTTTTGAACGGTTAGTTTGATAAATCATGGTGCGCTCGAATTCGGTGATGTGTGCAACATAAGCTATTAAATTATTTGAAAAGAAGCATATCATGGAAGCTTGGGATGTTACATTTTTAACTCCTAAAAATAATTTTATCCTTGAAATTTCTATAATACAACTTCATAAAAATATTATGGTGGTTCTTCATCATATGTTCTTTAGGTTCCCACACAACTTCTTACATTTTATGATTTCTCTACAAAACCTTTACCAATAAAGTCGTCTGATTCCTCAATACTTGTTCCCTAATATCAAATAATCTCAATAGGATATTCAAAATAAGATATATTGGGTTCCAGTTCTTTTTCTTCATAGATGATTATATGCATTGGGTCTTGCATGTATTTCCTCCACATTTATTTGTGGAACACATGATGATCTTTGGAGAGACTTGGTAACATTGCTAAATGGTAAGAAAAAACTACAATTTTTTCTACAATTTCAAATTTTCTGATATAGCATGGGCTCAGTTTTTTTTCTTTCTAAATATTATAACACCCTTCCATATATATACCTTCCATAAAAGAAGATCTCCTACTTGAAATTCTACATCCTTCCTATGGTTATCGACATAGATCTCTTGCCTACTTTGAGTTATTTTGATATGGGTATGAATATTATTTAATTTTTGTTGTTGTTTCCTCCACAAGTTATAGGATTACAAGATTCCTTTCACCAACTTCCTCCCAAAATGTTAGCGTACGAAATCTCTTTCCACATAACGCTTCATACGGTGCCATTTGAATACATGAAAGGAAGCTATCATTATAGGAAAATTATACCAGAGGTAAATATTGATCCCACAAACCATGAAATTCATGTGAGAAAGATCTCAACATGTCTTTTAAAGTTTTAATAGTCCTTTCTAATTTCCCATTAGTTTGAGAGTGTTAGGAAACACTCAATTGATGCTCAGTATCTTGGGCATTCTGAAGAATTTTCCAGAATTTTAATATAAAACAGGGATCTCAACCAGACATAATCGATAGAGATGAACCATGATGTCTTACAAATTCATGAATATAAAGTATTTATAGGTGTTCAAGAGGTAAATACTCTCTTATATACAGAAAATGTGCTGATTTGGTATGGTGATCAATAATAACATGTATCACATCATTCCTTCTTGAATTATTTGATAATCCAGTTAAAAAGTTTATTGTAATTTCCTCCCATTTCCTCACAGGTATAGGTGGAGGTTGCATGATTACTTTAGGAGGTTGACTTCCAGCCTTAACTTATTGGAAAATAAGACATCTTGACATACTATCAATAATTTCCCTCTTAATATTTTCCCACCAAATTTTTTTCTTCAAAACTATATACATCTTAGTGCTACCAGGGTGTATAGAGAAATTGGAGCTATGTGAATCATAAAATAATTATATTTTTATCTCAGGTATAAAGCAAACAAAACGTTTCTTCCCAAATATTAAAATTCCATCTTCATATATAAAATCTATCAATCTCCCATCATTTACAACTTAAATTTTCTTTTAAAAATCCTTATCAACAGACTGAGAACTATTTATCCTTTATAATAAAGATTTTTTGGAAACCATTTGAGAAGTAGTGATATTCCTACTTCCATGATAATTCTTATATCCATCTTTACTAGATCTACGAACATTGGATCCCTTTGAACTCTAATTTTGTTAAGAACTATGTGGTCATTCCTACTCAAATCATCCACCACATTATTTCCCTCCCTGGGTGGTAGTGTATTATGAAATCATAATCCTTTAGAAGCTCATGTCTTCTTCTTTGTCTCATGTTGAGTTATTTCTATGAGAAAATATATTTTAAACTCTTGTGATCAGTATATATCTCACATACTTAACTCTAGATATTGTGTCTCCATGTATTCATAGAAACTATTACTATAGCTAACTCGAGATCATGACTTGGGTTGTTTTGTTCATTAATTTTTAATTTCCTTGATTCATAACAAATAACTCTATCATTCTACATTAGTACAAAACCCAGTCATTTCTTTATCACATTACTATAAATCACAACCCCATCATTTACATATGTAATAGTAAAGTTAAGATCAATTAATAATCTTATTTTAAATTATTCAAAACATTGTTCAAGATCTTATGTCCAAACTAATTTAACCCCTTTACATGTGATCTTGGTTAAGGGGTTAGCCAATCAGGAAAAATTATAGAAGAAACACCAATATTAACCTATTAAACTAATAAATCTGTGTACCTCTATTATGATCTTTGGTGTTGTCTATTCTTTTATTTAATTTATCATTACATGATCATCATAGGTTCCATCCTTCAAGGCAATATAGAAAAGAAAACAAATTTCATAAACTTAGAATTCAAACTTGATAATTTTCCCATATAGCTGATTTCTTCTAAGAGTGTTCATAATAATCTATAAGTAGTTCTCATGGTCTTCATAGATTTGTAGTATACTAATATATCATCATAAATAATATGAAAAAATAATCAAGATATTCATTGATCACTATTTTCATTAGATCCATGAAAATATAGGGTGTATTAGTGATTCCAAAGAACACTACTGTAAACTCGTAATGTCCATACCAGGTTCAGAATGATGTATTTAGAATATTTTCTTTCTTTACAAAAGATTCATTATATCCAAAGTGAATTTAAATATTTTAAAAATATTTATCTCCATGAATTTGATCAATAAAATCATCAATGTGAGGCGTAGGATACTTGTCCTTTTTTGTAATAGCATTTATCTCGCTATAATCAATGTACAACCTCATTGATCCATCCTTTTTTTAACAAAAAGATGAAGGGATCCCCATGGAGAAATACTAAGGGGGGTAAATCCCTTTTTATTCAAATCCTCTAGTTGTTTCTTTAGCTCTACTAATTCCATAGTGTCCATTCTATAATGATTATTTGATATTGGTCTTGCATATGAGATTAACTCAATAGAAAAATCAACTTCCCACTCTAGAGGATGTCCTAGTAAGTCCTTTGGAAATACATCAATGTATTCTTATACAATAGGAACATCCTCAATTTTAATATTAGTAGGTTTTATTTTCTCTTCTTCTCTAATAATTTTATTTAGAAGAGCTATAGAAGGTGGATCTAGATAAGAATCAGATGATGAAGTTTCTACTCTAAAGATAATGGATTCTTCATCTTACATACAAATTGTAACTTCCTTCTTCTTGCAATAAATTTTCACATGATATTTTGATATCCATTCCATATCGAGGGTTATATCAAATTTAACTATACGTATAATGATAAAGTTAGTAGATAAATCAAGTTTATATGGCATAACAGGAACTACCTGGCACATATTTGTTGTAATGAGACTTCCCTTAGGGGGTTTAACTGAGAACTCCCATATTAATTTTAATTGTAAATATCTAATTTTTAAAGAAAACATGGAAGATATAAAGTAATGTGAGGATCCAAAATCAAATAAATATTTGGATAAATTTTAGGATATGATTAAAGTACCTGGCACCAAATCATTAGGATATTCAACCTCAGCAGTTTTTACAGTAAAAGCTTGGCCTTGCTCCCATGGCCTTTTGGTGGAAATTTTCCTTGGTGTTTATGATAATAATTTTCATAATATCCCATATCTTTAAAATTTTATCATTTATAATGGTATCTTCTTTCTTTCCCTTGTAATTGCGGGTTTGGTGGACTTTTTATACACACTTATAACAAACTCCCATCCCCAATTGGCGTGTTCAATGATGATTCTTTCCAAATTTATTATAGGATGAAAATTCAATTCTTTCTTTATTCTCCTTTACCTAATTTCTATATCTATAGTGTTCAGCAGTCGTCTTTTTCTCTTGATTTCCTTTAAACACATAAGACTTAGAGAATACTTTTTTTATTTATAGCACATGAGACTATATCTTCATATGATGAGATAGATTGTGAGACCAGCCCCCATCAGAGGAATGTTTTTAACCCATAAAATAGTCAATAAATCTTACTTCATGGGTTACATATTTAATCTTCAACATGCCTTTCTAACCTTGTGGTGTTATCATTTTAATTTGCAACATTGTTATCCACCTTCTACTCAGACTCAGAAATTGCCTCTCCATATCCACTCACAGATCATAACGAAATTATTTTTGAAGGAATATTTCTTTAAATTCCCTTCATTATATATTTTATAATTATTCATCCTCCTCCATGTTTTGAGTCAATGAAAACCATTGATCTTCATCTCATGAGAGGTGATAAAGTTCAATGAAATTTTTTTCCTTTTCATTACTCCCTAAATAAAGGAATATTTTTTCTAAAGAACTTATAAATTTCTCAGCTAAAAATGAATTTGTAGTCCCATTTAATGTTGGAGTATGTTTTCTAATGAAGCAGTATAAAATTGATTTTCGGCATTGTGGATAAGGCAGCTCCATATGGTTAAGGTTATTATTCATAACCTGAGTTTGTTGTCCCAGTATAGTTATAAGTTTTTCATCACTTTTTGTAGCTCATACTCAACATTATTATCTTTCATAGGATGGAAATCCATAAATGGATTACATGTATTGATATAATCTCCATTTCTTACACTAGTAACCATTTCCAAAAAACATAATTCACTAGATTAGGTTATGTATCATAATGAATAACTTAAAAATATGTAACATGAATTGAAAAATATATGCATATATAATCTGAAAATCATAAAAATGGTTTCTTTGGGAACATATTTACTTCTAGATCCTTCATAATGGTTCATAAAGAAAATGTGAATTACCTTAAGCATATCCCCCGAGAGTGTCAAAACAGGTGCACAGTAAGGCTCATTGTTGTATACCAGGTTACCCCGAGTCAAGATTGAAAGTCCTTTTCATAGTTATTAATCCTAGGTATAATTTTTCTACAACCATGTCTAATTATAGTATCCGGAAATGAAAGTATTTACTAGGAATACCCAAATAATCTGTACATTACCAAAATTTATGATGTTCTTCTATACTTATCCTCAAATCTATCTCAGGGTAATTCTCCCCGAACAAAGTCTTTCTAAATCTAGTTTCCAAGGTTTGTATTAAACTTCATTTGATACCAACTATAACACCCAGACCCCATATGACCAAATCCAGTACATTATTTTATTACATTGGCATGATCACAAGAAATCAAATCCTCACGGACCGATTAGTTTTTTTTGCCTTGAAAAAACTAGATACAAACATAATTTTTACATTACATCATGAAATGAAAAAATAGTATCTCCTTTGAAAACACTCATATACCTTATACTATCCCTACATTACATTCATAAAATACCTCTTCGCAACTAGGGGAAAATAAAACATAAGAAAGGGGTGAGATCAGATGCTCAGTAAGGGTAAACAATATAGTAGAAGCTTTCATAAATTAGTATAAAATTTAATGTTAGGGTATAAAACTAAAAATAAATCCTTTTGAACATAATATTCATCATATTATGGAAATAGTAAATCAAATAATTCCATTTAAACATTCACATGGATATTCTACTAGTTGAATAATCACATGTAATATCAATAAGTAATCTCATAATTAGGGAATGAATAATGCCGAACAACATAACAATACCATCAATGCCTCATTCCAAGAGAATACATAAATGGGTAAAAATCCACACTAGTTTGTCTCATGATACCTACTAATGCAACAAGGGTCTATAATAGGCCTCACCCATTACTTAATAAGTCCAATGCATTCTTCATATGAAATGTGGAAATCATAACCAATATAAACATTAGTATTTAGAATATCAAACTAAAAGTTAATACATTTACTATAAACCCAAATTTTATAAAAATAACAAATCCAAATTCAAACTAATAATAAACCCTTTAATAGAATATGACAGGTTTTATGATAATAAATCAACCATAATCAAATACAATATCCAAAAAAAGATGTTCACATAGATGCAAATAATCTAATAAAATTATTAAAACTCAATGAGAGAAATATCCTTTTTTTACATTAAAAACATTAAAAATTTGCACAATTTTAAAATAAAAGATTTATTTTTAAAATAACCATTTAAAATTCTAAATGAATCTTCAAAATGTTATATCGTTATGATGGGATCAAAATACACTCACACCGTATAATTAAAAAACATTCTTCTCATACTTTGTTGAAAATCCAAACAAAGTACCTCATAAGGAAAATGAAAAAAAAGATTCCTTTCTTAAATTGAATATGGGTAAAAATGTCTTTAAAAAATTGTAAAGAAATATTAATAATGTTTTCAAATGTTTTTATGAAACATGGATGTGGATTATAAATATTTCTCAGTAAATTCTTACGTAAAAGAAATCTTGAATAATAAAGAGATTATGAAATTAAACCTTACCACGTACTCTCCGTTAGTAGTTGGTGTATTAATTTCCTTTATAATTGTTAAATAATTTTATTATGATATTAAATAACTATATCCATTATTTATGATATCATATACGATTTTATTATATCATTTTCTTAATAATATTTCATTATTATCATTATTTTGGGCATGAACTGCTTCAATTTGTTTTTCTTATTTTTTTGTGTAAGTCTTGTTTCTTTGTGCATTGGATATATCTTCTTCATAACCAGAGTGGTATTGAATTAATAAATATTATATTCATTCATTATATAATTTTTCATAGTAATTCTTAAATGTTTGTAGTGGAGGATGAATCTCTTCGTGTCATGGAGACGGTTGGTCGTACGTACACACGTGGGATGATATCATTTCCTTAATGGTTAAATGACATGGAATAAGATGGTATATTAATTATAAAAAATCATTATCATGTTATATTTATTATTTACATTAATTATACCTATTATTATACCCATTCAAATAAAGTATTGTTGAATAACAAATTACGCTAAGGCGTGGTGACGGTAAGTCGTACGTACGCACACATGGTGATATTGTTATTCTTAGGATGGATAAATGTAGGAATATGGTTATCCCATAATAGTAATAACATATCAGAATTTAGGTTATAATTTAGTTTTTACTTTATTATGTAAACAACAAAGTAATAGGAAGTAGAAGAAGAAAAGAAATTGAATTGGTAAAACAACGACATCTTCTTCGAGTATCATCTTTTGGTTTTCAGAAAAGGACTTCTTAGGTTAGTTTTATGCCCAAAGTACGGACTATAGGATGAAGTGAGGGAACTTGGAAGGATAAATGGTTAGGTTTTCGCTGAGAAAATTGGATTTAGAGGTGTTAATAAAAGACAAGGAGAGGTTCCCTTTTATAAGAGAGGGTAGGGGTACTTTAGAAAACTCCAAAAAATTTAATTTATTATAAATTGATTTTAGATTTAAAATAGCTCCAAAGTAAGTTATGTCTAGAATAAGATGATTATGGTTAAAAATAATCTCCACCAATTAATTTTATAAATGTTTAGGTGACAATATTAACATTATATTTTGGCTTTAACCCTTAGTTGAACTGTTTAACTCTTACGATAACTACTTGTCTTTTAATATTATAAGGTTAATATAGTTACTATAAATAGCCAAAATAACTTTAACTGGATCATTTATGAAATATTTAACATTATATTATATTTTTGGATAAAATATATATTTTTATTAATTTTATATCATTTAATAAAATATTATATATTTTAAAATTTCATTTATGTCAATTTGGACACTATTTATTCATTGAATTTTTAAAATATCATAACTACTTCATTACTTCTATAAAAATACATTAAATCATCCCTAATCTGTGAATGTAATCCAAATATTTGTGGATGCCCTCAAATATTTCATATTATATTTATTTTAATACTATTAATATCATTTATTTGATTCTTCCTTTAATAATTCAATTACTACATCACTATTGTGTAACCATTTAATTTAATTATTTATTTTCTAAAATCATAAATAAATTAACATGATATAGATAAAAATTTTATACTTATAAATAATATTTATAGTCAACCATAATAGTTATATATCCTCATATTAAATATGATATAGTTATTAAAATTTCAATATGATATTTTTAACTCTTTTTTAATAAACAAAAATAAATGTCATAATCTTACACAAGTGGCTTAAAAAGTATCATATTTTAGGCCTAATCTTTATTTGGGAATAAAAAAACTTATCCAATGAAAATAAGAAAAGTTTTAGGGTAAATTTATAATAATATTTATATTATTTTGTTTACCTTTAATTACCCTATTAACTCTTAATCGTGGTAAATAAATTAAAATTTACTAAAGATACTATTCAAAAAAAATTCAGTTGATCCTATTAGATAAAAAATTTCATACAAATTACCACCATGTATTTAAGTTTTTTTAAATTATATTAAAAATGTGGTAAAATTACAATAAATGCTAATCACACAGATGTGGCAAGAAGGTGGGTAAAACAACGTTAAAAAATCAACAAATTTTTATATCTAATTCTATTATAAAAATTACTCAAATTACCCAAATTGGGTCAATATATGTATTATTTATCTATTATGACTATAAAATCAATTTAATGTAAAATAATTATTTAAATGAAAAAGTTGGGGTTTTAACAATTAGGCAATATTTTTCACTACTCATAAAAATTGAATCTTTTTAGACAAATACTAAAAAAATCACCCTAAGTTAATTATGATATTAAAAATTACAAAATGAAACCTATTTTTTTAATTTTTTTATATATTTCATAATTTGGTTAATAAAATTTAACACTTTGTTCTAAATGGGTTGTTTGATAGATCTTAGTGCGCACAAATTTGTTGTTTCTTGCAGTGAAATCTATTGTATTTTTTTTAAAAAAATCCTACCATGGAATCTTGTGATGTTAGATTTTCATTATAAGACTATATCCCAAATGAATCATTAAAATCCCTAAAGTTTTCTAACATAGATAAAAAAATATATTGTGAAGAATAATTTAAAATATGTTTTTAAAACCATGAGAACACATCCATTTTATTTTGGTGACCTTTAAAAAAAATTATAGAATATTGAGAAATTTGTTCCTTAAATATTATAATATAAAAATTAAAAGGATGATTAAAATCAATTAATGGTAATAATTACATGAAAATATATTCATAACATATACATTCAAACAACAAATCTTTTTACACATTTTGTAAAAAATCATAAATAGGATGTTTGGAAACATAGTAAATATTAGTTTTTAAATATATTCAAAGAAATTAAAATATTTATAAAAATTACTTTAAACAATTATTTGTTCATAGTAAATAAAATTTCTAATTTTTTTAAAGAACCTGAACATGGGATAAAAATATCATCAATAAAAGAGGAAATATGATGATTTTTTATTAAAAACATTTTATTGATATTTTTATGTTCCAATGAGAGGAAAATGTTAATAATAATTTAAAATTTAATTAATAAACATATAAGAATAAAATATATGGGGTTTAAATTATATGTATAGTAAAATTTATCTAAGTGGAAATACAATATAAACCACCATAAAATGAAATGATACAGTAACATAAATCATTCCATTAAGTCATATTTTTCTTCAGACATGATCAATCCTCAAGAATAATAAGAAAATATTTTTTATAGATCCAATATATAATTATATTTCTATGTACTATACCATATATGATTTACTTATAACATCATATCACCCATTTATTAACAATTCTTTATTAAAATTACTTTTTTAGCTGACAAGTGTTTTTCATTTCAAGAATGCTTCAGTTTAGAAGATCTGGTAGTTGTACATTGATCATGGTCCCATAATAAAATAAATTTTTATCATTTAATAATTATCATATTTAATATTTATACAAACATTAACAATTATTCATATAAAGTGGTGATGTTAAAATAATTACATCACATCATAGAGAAGGTAATCCACACACAAACAATTGATGTTTCCACTTTTTGATAGACAGAAATGAAGAAAGGTAAATAATATTTCACCTTTATAGAGTATTTATTATATCATAAATATAATTTATATTCATAAATATATCCTTATTACCATCCATGTAAAGTGTAAATAAAAAATGACTCACATCACTTCATGGTAGTGGGTGTCCGAATATATGCACAAGCGATATTATCATTCTCCACTCGATGGGAAGGAATTAAGGTAGATTCAATATTAAAATTTGAAAAGAATAATTATTTAATAAATATAATATAAAAATCTTAAATACATTTTAATAACCAACCTTGAATTATTGTGCTGGAAAACAAATCATCTTTTTATGTGGATGCAATAGTCCACATGTATACACAAACCACACTTTCTTTTCAGATTTGATGGAAAAGTGGTGTAAATAGGTTTTCCCATAATAATAATAATAACATTTTATATATTTATGATAATATATTCATCATGTTATTATGAATATAACATATTTATAGGAAGAAGAAGAAGATAATAAACTATGAAATAGTCAAGTAGGATGATTTCATCTTCTTTGAGAGACCACCATTAGATTAAAACTTACGCCTTCATAGAACGGTATTAAGGGAATACCATGCGATAAAAAATACAGTAAATAATATAGTAATGTGTTAATGTAGTTCTCGGTTGAGAACAGTTACTCAAACAGTCTGAATAAAGGAGAATATGAGGTTCCCTTTTATTAATGATGGAAAGGAAACACTTGGAATTACTTGAAAGATTTAAATATAATATGTATAATAATCTTGTCATATTAAACCCAGTTACCCCAAATATGTATATATGTTGTGACAGGGTAGATATAAACTTATAAAATCACATTTTGACATGTTTTTACGCCATTTTACGCTTTATCTCTTCGTTAAACCACTTTAGTCCCTTTTTAACATTAACCGTGATAACTTCAATTTTTAGAACGAAAACTTAATTATAAGTATGAAAATAAAATTCTACTTCAAAATTATTATAAATAATTTTGAATTAATTTTATCAAATTAAATTTCTATAGGTGTAATAATTTACTTTAAATATTTTAACACAAAAAACCTTAAAATATTCTTTAGGAAAATTCATAATTTATAAATAAAAATAATTTTACATAGAAATAAAGTAAAAAATTTGATTTACAAAAATTTATTTTGTTATTTAAATAATAATTTCATGTTTCTAGAAATATTTATCAATAAAAAATAGATTTGTACATTTATACCATACAATTAAAAATTGATTCCCAATTTTTGTTAATTTAAATGAATTATAACTTATGTTCACAAAAGTCAAAATTGGATTCCAAAAGTAAATTATTGTTTGAAAGTATTTAATTTACTACATAAAAGTATTTATTTTCATAAAAAAAGTTTTAAATTTTAATATTTCATACTTATATCCTTATAGTGTTATAAAATTGAAAATATTTGAAAAATTCATATTCTTAACTATTCACTCTAAAATTTAACTATATATAAAATTCTCAAAAATTCATAATAAGCATATAATGACATGAAAAATTACAAAATGATCTTAATTCAGAAAAATAATTTTTTTAAAGTGGAATAAAACATTTATAATGTTCATGTAGAAAATTATATGAATACAATTTTTGAAGAAAATAAAATTTTGAAGCATAATATAACTTTACTAAAAATTTAGTACATATTTATTATGAATTAATAAATACATTTCATTAATATGAAATAATTATACATATTTTTTATAATGTGGTAAATTCTATTCATACCACCAATTTAATATAAATATTATAATGGTCATGTTAACATAATAATATTTTTATTCTATCTTACAGTTTACATAAATCTCAATGTTGCGTATTACGAATGTTATCATAGGAATTAAATTGATAAGGTGAAATTATATTATAAAATATTGGGGTGTTAAATTCTACCTAATTAAAATAATTTTGACCACAAAATTCCATTACATAGATATAAAAAACTGATGATACCTCTTCCACATCAAATCCACATATTCCCACACAGCTTCATGAAATTTATGGTTTCACCACAATACATTAACTAGAAGAGTGGTCCTATTTTTCACCTCTTTATATATATGAATTATAATATCAAATAGTGTTTCATGAAAAGAAATATCATGCTCTATAGGTGTAATCTATGAATTTCATACACATGATTGATCATTTTGGTACTATATCAAAATATATACATGGAATACATTAAGACATAATAGATTTTTTGGAATTACAAGGGATAAGAAACCATATCAATCTAATTAAAAAACTCTAAATTTATTATATATCTATATAAGGACCCAAAAATAAAAAAAACTATAAATTGAATCTTTATACTAGAATTCACTTTCTTTCATATCTATGATCTTTTTGGTTTAGTGTTTTCGAGAAATAGGTCATATCTCTTACATAACAAGCCCATATATCAAAAAGCGGAACATGATCCTCAGTATCCATTTTTTTGAAATATAATAATTTTATAATAAAACACATTTTTTCATGAAAAACAATTATTACTTTAAAAATGACTTATTATTTTTTCTTAATAATCCGTAAAACCCTTTGATTTTTTTAATATAAGATGAGGACAACATTATCTGTAAATGACATAGATGAAAATAAAAACATTAGTCCATTTCAAATCCATGATATATTAAAAGAGAGTTTTACCTCAACATAATAATCATTGAGCATAAAAAACCATTTAATTAGGAATAAAATACACTTTATTTATAAGATTTTGTCATAAAAAATTATATTAAAACATAAAGATAAAATAATTTTCATGTGGTTTTCTTAGATAGCATGATAATCAATAAAAAATGATTTCATAAAAAAAATTCATCTTACACTTAAAGTGAATAATAATTCCTTTAAACAAAATATAATTCCATATGATATGAAAATATTTCCATTAAAAATCATTAGAAAGATGTTAAAATTCATGATTGTTCCTTAGTACATCATCTACATATAATCCTTACATGAACCCTAACAAGAAACCTTATAAGTATAATATCTTATATGGTAAACTTCCAATATAATTCTCCGGAGAACCTAGTTATTACCCAAAAAATTAAAACTATATTGATATCAACCATCAGTCATGAATACTATAAAATGGAAATAAAATGAATGAAACTTATAAATTTGTCATTTTCATTATAAAACTCATAAAAATATCCATTTTATCTCGTAAGTATAACTTTTTTTGATATTGATATTTACCATTCCATTAAATACCACTCCTAAAAACTAAAATAATGAGAAAAAAAAGAAAGTATTATTTTTTATTAAAGAAAAAAATAAAATCATTTAAAGGAATCCAAACATAAAATAATTACTATATTGGAGGGAAAATATTATGATTCCATATATGTTAAAATAGAACATTCCTTTTACCTTTTGAAAATATAGACAAAATGTTTTGTATAAAATATATAAAGATATTTTTATTGAAAACCATTTAAATAAAGTCAAAAGGTATATAAAATTTTCTTTATAATTAATTTATTTCCATATAAATACATTTTTAAAATGTATTTAATGAATATATACATGAATTTCAAGATTTATAAAAAATCATAATAAAATTTATAACATGGTTTTTAATGTCAAATGACCCAAACCTCATGTAATCAATGCCACTTAAATTCATTATCTTCCAAAATAATAAAATTATGTTAATTATATAGTCAATTAGGAATAATTTTCTTATCAATTCCATTATTATTATACCATTTATATAATTTAGGGCCATGATTTATTTATTTACATGATCTGTTAAGTTTACATTAGTTGCTTTAAGGATGTTTAGTTAAAAATCGCGAAATAGATTATGTAGGATTAACATGGTCAAAGGGGACATTATAAAATAAAATCTTTAATAATATTCATGAAACACTTATAGTTTTTATACATTAATTATATTGTTCAAAATAACCTCGAAATATGGTTTTGAAAAATGGATTGTTTTATAGTCATAAAGATAGTAGAACGTATGTACACATGATTTACACCTGCATTTTTCAATTAAAATGATGGAAATAATGTAATTATTATTATATTTTATGTATCACATTATCTCATTAAATACAATTATATATACCAAACATGTGATGTAGTGATGAAAAATGCATCACATCGCTTCATGGCGGTGGTGATCCACACGTATGCACAAACAACATTATAATATTTTAATGGAAGGAAAGGTAATATATTAGATCATATATTATCTTTAAATAATGATAACTATTTCTTGAATATCATATATATAAATTAAATATAGAATTATTACCAGTTGTGAGAGTTGCTGATAAAAAAAGAATTATAACGATTAACAAAGCAATAGTCTATCGTACACATGAATGATAGATTAATTTCCAATTTAATTGAAGAAGGAGACTGATTGAGGTTAATACCTTAACATAATAATGTCACATTATATAGGATATAATTGTATTATTATATAAAAATGGTTTAAATAGTTTTAAGTAGGTAGAAGATTAAATAACACCAAAACATTTTCTAAAAAACATTACCTCTTATTCACACATCAACCTTTTATTTACACCTTAATCCCTCAATGGTTGGTATTACACACAAATTATTACCTATAAAAAATGGGAATGGGTGTTATTAAGGGTTTTGGTTAGTTATAGGATGATCTAGAGTGCTAAAAATGTACAAGGGAGAGAGGAGAGTAGGTTCCCTTTTATAATTGAGGGGAGGCGCACTCTTGGGCGGAAAAATGTATAAATTTCATATAAATTAATTTTCACTATAAAATTTCTAAAAATTTATTTAAATAGAATATATTATGATTATTAGTCAATATAATCACATCCATTAAAATTCATAAATGTTAATTGATATTTGTACCTACAACTCCATATTTCAACTCCCTGTTAACCATTTTGATTATTACTGTGATATCTAATGGACCATGATTTATATTTTAATCTATATACAATTAACTTGGATGAATATATATATTTTATAAAGTTTGAATAATTTACTAAAATATTGTTTTTTTTAAAAAATACCCTTAACATTATTTTTCGATTTATTCATTGAATTTGTCTTTAAAGTGATAAAGTTAAAAATGGAATTAGAATATATAATTTTAATGTACCACCAATATTATATATATATATATATATATATATATATATAATTTTTTGTACAATATATATCATTGAAAAAAATTACTTTTAGATTTTTTTGATATCATTTAATTGATTTTCCATCACTTACAGAAGCACTATATTGAAATTATGTAAACATTTAGGGAAATTTTTTCAAAAAAAATTACCATTAAAAAAATAAATAAAAAAGGGTTCTTTTACAACTTTTTTATTCATTACATATGTATATTTACTTACATCAATGTCATGGAATCTTATTTAATATGTTTTTTATTTTTCTACCTGTAGACATACATTATAAAAGAATTTAGATAAGTCACTTGTTATATCACTCCAAAATTTATATATATAAATAAAAAAATTAATCAATAATTCATATTTATAGTCTAATATGAGAATTTTGTTTCTAAAATAATATATTTTGGACACCAAATTTTACTTTTATAGTGCTACGCAAGCACTACATCGATACTGGATATTATTTTCATTTTTATCATCAAAAAAGTATATTTTTTATTTTTTAAATTATTTATATTAGATATTTTGTAAAATTATAATTATTATACCCTTGAATATGTTTAATAAATTTTTAAATCATATTTTTGACTTATACGTATCATAAAAGACATTGTATTTTTTAAAAACAGCATTTATTACTATTGAAATTTTTTTTAGCTTCTTCAAAATAATCTAAAAAATACCTCATAGGATATATTTTGGCATTATGAATCAGAAAATGAATTCCATTTCATCAAATTAAATTATTAAAATTTATGTAAATTAATTATAATATAAATCCACAATGAATTTTTTTATAAAAACATGTTTTTATGATTAAGAATTAATATATTTCAAAATCAAGAAAATTACTGATTTAAAAGAAAATAATTAAATTATTATAAATAAAATATATCATATGTAAATTTTTTACCCACCAAAATATAACATGGATTTTTAATTACTTTATTTATGGAAAATAAATGGATGAATTTTAAAAATCAAATGTTTTCAAAATTTATTGAAAAATAAATCATTTTAGGGTTAACCCAAATTTCCCCCAAAGTTTGTTTTAATAGTATTAAATAAAAAATGATATTATTTTTTATGAAATAAAATTTCAACAAGTAATAGAACATAATTATATTATTTTAATATAAAAAATAAAAACCATTTTTTAAGAAGACAATTTTTTAATGAATCAAAATAAAATTGAAAAAATTGATTTTTAATTTCCTAATCATTAATAAATAAATTATTTTCGATTAGGATATATATATATATATATTTATATATATATATATATATTTCATTATGTTCTAATCATATTCATAATATCCAATTCAATGGATATATTATAACTATATAATTTAAATAATAATATTTCATGGTTAATTTACGATCGGTGTTTTGTATTGTATACATTATTGAATATAGTGTTCTTACAAAATGTTGAGGCGTTATAATATAAGGATAAAATTTACTTTATTGAAAAATATAATAACCTTATTCCCTGAGAATACCATTATAAATTTATTATCACCATCTTCAAACTTCAGATCATGCAGATGATTGTCAGCATAACTTTTCTATGAAATTTAATATTCCATAATGTGTTGTTGAATGGTTTTAACCTTCCATGAAATTTTCTCAAGAAGATTGAGTCTCAATATATTTATTTCCCCCACATAATACAAAAATGTTATAGTTTTTCACTTTCATCCTTAGAGGGCTCCATAAAGATCAATCTGAATTCTCGATTGAAAACTATTTTTGTATAAAAATATCACCATAGGAAGATGTTGATCCCAATTAGATTTTAAATACAAAGAATAATATCACAAAGATTCTTTTAGGGATTGAGGGGTTATCTAAAACTATTTATATGTCTAAGGATGACAATTATTAATGAAATTCAACTCATTATCTTGATCCCATAGAAGTATTGGCAATAACATTAAGGTAAACAACAAATCTCAAAAATGATGATAGGATGTTATACATCATGCAATATTACCACTTCCATGATATATATACGAGAAATCCAATCAATATGGAAATAATATATAATGGTAATATAATTTTCTTATTTTATAAGGTGATCAACTAAAACCAAAATTTCATTACGGTATTTTGATATTTTGGGGAGTCTAACAACAAAATATACAGTAATGTTTTCCCATTTCAATTCAGGTATTTGTTTTGGTTGTAACATTCCATTCAAATTCTGTATCTCATTCTTAACATGTTGAGATACCAACCATTGAGAGACAAACCCTGTCATATACCTCTTCATTTTTTCCCAATAGAAATACACTTTAATATCTCTACAAATTATCATACTTCTTGGAAGAATAGAGAACGATGAACTTAGAGATTCTTCCAATAGGTCAATTATCAGGGATTATATTAATGGGGAACATGTTGGAGTGGATCCTTTACACTTTAATTATTTTTTATTTTGATATATACAATATATAATATCACATAATTAAATTTTTATACAGTTAAAATTTTAGTTATTTTAATAGATTAATTTTTCTTATGTAATTCATCATTTATTCTTATGATTCTTTATAATTATTTCTAGTTAATATTTTTGAAAAAATTATTTTCTATAGTTTTTAATTACACTTAAGCATGTCTATTTTTACCCTTACATGAGTTTTATATTTTTTCCTTTCACCCTTAGATGTGTTATTTTGTACCATTACGTGCGTTGTAAAATTTACACCTTACCTTTATATAGTGTTGCATGTACACTTAGAAAATGTTTATAATTTTTTTCCATTATGTTAGCACATTACATACCCGTATGTATCATATATACATTATAAATTACCCTTAATCAACCTGATGAATTTCATATTTACCCTTATACATGGTTTCATGTAACCTTTTCACATGTTAGGAAATATTCATGTTACCCTTATGCAAGGTATAATTTTTTTTATCATTACTCAAACTTTATAAAACATATATTACCTTTAGGAAATGTGTTAAAATTCTATTTTACACTTACGAATACATGTAAAATCACCCATACATAAGTATGAAAACCTATTTTTTCTAGTTTACTCTATTTTCATGTTTTTATGGTATCTTAGTTTTCTTCATATTTATTACATGTGTTTATGTATTTTTGATGATTATATAAATTCTTATTAATGATATAGAACCTTTATAATGTTTATTTATATTGATTTGAACACCTTTTGATAAATATTGATTTTTTTCTTGTTTTTAATTATTTTTAAATTACAATTAGCTATGTGGTCCACATTGGATACAAAGAAATCAGCTATGTCACTCCCCAACCTCAAATAGTCTATTATTTTATTTTCATGGTCTTGGATCTTTCTGGTTGAGGTTTGGGTTGAGACCAGGTCAATTTTTTTGAAATTTTGGAAGTTGGGTGAAACTTGGACCGTGTATAGCCACCACATGGTTAATAGAAACCGTGTGGTTATACTAGGTACCCATGAGGCTAGTCCAGAGAGTAAAAAAAATATACAACATAGTTTGAGCACAGTTGGTCAAACTATGTGGTCTGGTCGTGCGGTTGATCCTCTTTTAGGTAAAATCTATAACATAGTCTGCACACGGTATCCTAAACCATGCGGTTTGGTTGTGCAGTCGGTTCCTACTTGGGTAGTGGCTATTGCACGATTGGTGCATGGTTTGGAAAATAGTGCAGCCAAACCGTGTGACCAGACGAGAACTTTAAAATATTAAAAACCATATTTTCCCCTCTCTATTTTTAACCCAATTTTCAGGTCCCCCCCCCCTTCTCCAACCTAGATGCACTAGGGGGACCTTGAATACACTTCTACCTTCCTCCCAATCTCTTGTGGATGTTTATCCTTTGTATTTAAGGTAATATCCTGTTATTTTTGTCCGATTACCTCCTCCCTCTCCCTCCTTCTCTTGGTTTAGGGTTCTCCATTGGTAGGGTTCTAGTTTTGCCTAACCCTATATGTTTGGGCTGATATTTTATCTTTTGTTTTTTTGGATCTAGGGTGTGTGGTTTGTTCTTGGAGTCCTATTCTTCCTCCTCCAAGAGGTTCATCACATTCACATGCCATTGATGTTGGTGTTTCTATCTATTTCCATTTTGATTAAACATATTGATACTTGCATGCTTTCAATTTATTTTAAATATGATTTGCACCATTGTAATGCACATAATTAGTTTATTGTGTTGTTTTTTATTGACATATTTTGTTAAATATAGTTTTTTAAGTGATTCTTTGATTATGGCTATGTGTATTTTTTCCAAATGTGTTTCGTGTAATGCCAATTGATATTTTAGGGTAAAATTTGGTGGTTGAGTACTGTTTCCTCATTTAACACATTTTTTTTTTAAATTTTTGGGTTATGATTTAGGATTTATAAGTAGGATATTGTGTTTTTTTGTGGTATGGTTTGTATGTTTCTTTGGAAGACTCCCTTGGTTTCAAAATAATAGATTTCACCCCTATAAATTATGTCAAACTATTATATTAGAGATATTTTGAAAGCAAGTGTAATATTTTAGAAAGGAAAATGGTTTTGGGTGTTTCCACGGAAGTTTTGTGGGTGAAATTGGATGTTGGTACATCCATGGGTTCACTATGATCACACATGTATGTTAAATCAAATGAATATGGAACTCTAGTACACTTTTTCCCATAAAAACTTATCATATCTCCTTTCTCCTATTTTTCTTAAAATGGTACCATGTTTTCCCAATAGGGAAAGTGTTTATTTTAGTGATTTGAAAATGTAGCTTTAAAGGTTATCTTTGAAGTTTGGCCTATTTGGACTTGAAACATGTTTTGGTTAAAGATGGAATTGGGTAAAAGACCATTTGGAAATTGAGGTGTGTTTGGGTGAATACTTAGTGTAAATGACCATTTGGAAACTGCTTATGGAAGTGGCATTTCATGTGGTTTTGGAAATATTTTTAAATTTTTTGGAATATGAATTTGGGTGTGTAAAGTTAATAGCCCATTTGGAAATCTCATATGTTTTTAAATAAATGGTTAAATGTTTATATGATGTGATGGAATGATTTGAACATTTAAAGATGTAATATATATATATATATACGTAATTATTGGGAACCTTTATAGGAGGAATTTCTCTTTATGGGTTATTGTATAGGTGGTGTTTGTGATTGTGGTAAGCAAGGGCGGTGACAACAGGTAAGGTGATTCATGCGTACAAGGGCGCCCAACTTACATATTATGTTATTACCCTGGGTTCCTGGGAGTCTTTTAGAGGATCGATTGATGTTGCTTTCCAGCCCCGATTAGATGAGTTGGTACCCCCAAGATTTTCTGAGAGGCCTGGTGGGATGTGACAATGGATTGGTCAGTTGTGGGTGCCCAGTTGGTTATTGACTAGGGAGATTCACCATATTCCAATAGGTGGTTCTGAATCGAGTACGTCTTGGTGCTGCTCTAGGGATGTTTAGGAAATTCCCATGGATACTGAATTGCATGTGCCTATTTACTTTTGTTATATCTAATTTTCACCTTGTATTGTTTATTTATTTTCATCAAAACCAGGTATTTTTTTTCATGGGTAATTAGTCTGGAATTTGGTTTCTAAAGAGGTATTCATATTTTTAAAATCAACAGGTGATGTGTAATTTTTTGAAAAATGGAAAATGTTTTTATTTATCAGAATATAAAAAACCTACATTTTTCATAAATGTATTTCAAAATAGTGTTAATGGAATTTTTTCAAGGAAGGGAAAGTATGGATTCTATGGTGGTTTCCTACTAAGGTGTGTATCTCACACCCTAATTGTACTAATTGGGGTCGGTAAACCTGATATGTTTTGTAGGTTCATGTTCCTAATTAGTGTTCTTGTTGTTGGTGCTGGTTAGTCTTATGGTGGGTGGTGACCAGGGGGTCACATGGATAACATGGTAGCATGTTTTAGTTTTCCTTTTTTGTATATCCTTTAGTTCTTGTATGTTTAAATCCTATAACTGAATCATTTATTATTTTCATTTGAGATTCAATTGTTAGTTATTGCTACATCATTAGACTGTTTATTTTGATTATTTGATCCTGGTTTTTGGGCAGAAATCTTTCCAATTTGGACCATTTTTTATGAATCACACTAGTTTTCATCCCGTGGGGATCGGGATCACCCTTCTATCCATGCAGCAGACCGATTCGAGTATCATGCTGGATGGCACCCCAGCCTCGTTCATGAATAACTCGTATTAAAAGAGATTCTTATTATTTGGGTTGTCTAATAGTTAGAGATCAGGACTATTGGGACTCAGTAGGTAGGTACAGGTAGAGTGTTGAAAACTCATTCTTGTTCTAAACATCATGTTTCTAGGGATATTCTAGGAATTGTGTCTTCTGTCTTTGTTTTAGATTGAGGAATGAAATTGGAGGTGATCAGATGTCATTTTTTAACCTCACATAGAGTAGTGACCCATGTAAAGTCCTAGTATATGGTTCAAGGTCTTATTAGTTGTTACTTACTACATGGGGCATGGCTCACTACCATGTCACTAGGTTAGGTATGACTACTAGTTTCTCCTTCTGGAATTTTGACTTGAGTGTGACTTGTTTCAGTCTTAGTTGATATGAGTAGGTTTTAAAAATGAAAACCGGTTTATGAAAATGAAAATTATTTCTTTCAAGTGGATTTAAATTGAAAAATTGGTTTTAAAATTAAAATTTATTTGGATTGATAATTTGGAAGATTCTTGGTTTTGGTGATGAGGTGGTGTATGAATCCCTTGGTATTTCTTATGAATTTTTTCACATGTGAGGGTATACATGTGGAAAGGGTGTATTGGCATGTGTGTATAGAAGTAGATGAACATGTGGGAAACTTTCATGGGATTCCAAAGGTCTGTGATTGAGATCAAAGGCATGACCTTACTTTCTCAAAGTGTGTTTGAAAGAATAAAATGGTTTCATAAATTAGTTTTATTTTAAATATTGGGTTCATGTTGTGAAAAGTAGATTTCAATATTTATAAAATTGTCCTTGGAAGAAGGAAACATTATAATTTAAAGGAATATGGTGGAATTTTAAATGGAATGTTTTTTGGTTGTGATTAGGTGTGTTTGGTTTCTGAGATGGTTTTCTGGATCCAAATATTCATTTCAGTTGCGTTTTATTTTGATGCTAGTTTTGGTTTTGTGTTTCTCGTTCTATTCATAGAATGGAACCCAAAAAGGTCCCCAATGTTTATAAGGAGTCATGCCCAGTTTATAATTTTTTTTAGTTATTTCATATTCTTCATGGGTATCAAGGTTTGTTAGAGGTTGTAGATTGGCATGAGGAAGTAGAGCATGTCTTCAGGTTATTGGGAACTCCCAAAGCTATCAGGGTGTGTGATGTTCTATAATTGTTCAAGGGTCTAACTTTGGATGATTATGATTTGTTTTACCTACCATCGATGTGACTTGGGATGAATTGGAAAGTTTTCAAGTATTTCTTCTTTCGATGGTTTATACCTGAGGAGGTGAAGTTGGAGAAAATTGAAGAGCTCATGATTATTCAACAAGGATAGTAGATGATGAGGGCCTACATTGACCACTTCAAGGATCATGTCTCCATTTCTCCTTAGGTTGCATCATAGTATATAGTGAGGGATTCTCTTTTCCTTAGGGTCATCATCCAGAGATCAAGGAGCGAGTCCTTTCCTCCAAGAATGTTCATTTTGAGATGTTGGTGGACAAATATTTTTTAGATGAGTTGGTTTCTAGGGGATAGCCATTTGGAAATCTGGTGTCTCTGGTTTCTCATGAAGGTTTCCTATCGAGGGAGGAGCGCATGCTAGAGGAATCTATCTCTAAGTAGTTTCCCTCATTAGTTATGGCCTCCAGTTTACTAGATCACCCTCTTGTGTGCCACTATTATGGCCTGTTTGGGCATTTAGAGTCATCTTGTCACATCCCTCTGAATACCTACCAACATTGTGGCTGTTTGGGTCATACAGATAAGTTATATAGGAATCATTTCTAAAATAAAGTGTTTTCATCGGAGGATGCTATTTCCAAAATATGTGGCTAACAATGCTTCAATCATCATGTCTCTAGCCACAGGCCTCGAAGTGAAGCTTGTGCACGGTCTGGAGTTACAGAGGGTGTGTCAAACCTTAGCCCAATTTCATTCCCCATGTTGGGGTGAAAGCATTTAATGTTTCCTGGTTCTATTTTAGTGTTGTTTTAAATTAGTCATTTCATTATTAGGGTTTGATGAATCTTTTATTTCATGACCTAAATGACTGTTTTCATCTAAGTGTGGCTTTTAAAATCATTCATTTTTTCTTAAAGTGTGATCTACCCTTTTGTGGGTTAGTTTTGGTTTTATTAGTGATCGTTTGGAATTAATTGAGTTTTTGGAATTGATGAATGGTGTTTCTGGTTTTATCTTGAGTTTCATTGGTGGGTTTACTCTCACATTGTTCTGTGACTCTTAGATATGGATGGGTGATCCTTAGTCCAAACGGTGTTGTTATTCTCCCTTGTCCGAGGTTCTAGTTTGTCAGGTTGCCTCATAGTAGATTTCTATTTTAATTTATGATGATTTTTGTTGGTATTTTATACTCCCATGTTAGTTGAGTTCTTATTTTGGGGAGAACTCCCTCATGTTCCCCCCTCATTCCCATGATGCGGTTTCTTCTTGATTAGTCGGGTGTGACTTGTGGGCGAATGTTCACCCCAAGCCTTATGGTTTCTTATAATTTTGTTCAGGCATGGAATCAAGTTTTTGTTATATTTCATATTATTGACTTTATGGGGGTAGAATGTGTATGTTTTGTGAATAATTTTCATACCAAGACCTTAGATACTCTTTTATTATATTATTCTCTTGGTCCTGGATCTTTCCTATTAAGGTTCGGGTTGAGACCCGGTTGAAATTTTTGAATCTTTTTGATGTTGGGTGAAACTTTATCAAGGCACGAGCACCACATGGTTAGTAGAAACCCTGTGGTCAGCCCAAGTACCACTGTGTCCAGTCTAAGAAGTGGAAAACAGATACCATACAGTTTTAGTATGGTTGGTCAAACCGTGCGGTCTAGTCATGCGATCGATCCTCATTTAGGTAGAAGATACCACTTGGTTTGTGCACAGTAGGCCAAACCATGAGGGGTGGTCATGTAGTCGGTTCCTTCTTGGGTAGTGTCTACTGTAAAGTTTGGCAAACCATGCAGCCAAACTATGCAATCAACCCAAAACATTATAATATTAAACACCCTATTTCCCCCTCTTAATTTTTAACCCCAATTTTTGGTTTCTACCCCGTCCTTTGACTAAGACGCGCTAGGGGGGGACCTTGGAGACCCTCCTCCCTTAATCCCAATAACCCCGGGATGATTCCCCTTATAATTTAAGGTTAGATCCTTTTTCCATATTCACTCTTCCCTATACCTCTTTCTCTTGGATTAGGGTTCTCCCTTAGTGGGGTATTTTTGGAAGAACCATAGATGTTAGGATTGATATTTTGGCTTGTGTTTCTTTAGATCTAGGGTGTATAGTTTTTTCTTGGAGGCCTATTCTTTCTCCTCTGGGAGTTTCATGGCATTCACATGCCATTAATGTAGGTGTTTTCCACCTTTTCCGTTCTGAAGAAACCTATGTATTCTTAAATGATTTTAATTGATTTTTAAATATTATTCAAACCATTATAATACACATAGTTGTTTATTATGGTGTTTTATTATCGATAAAAGTTGTTAAAAATAGGTTTTGAAGTGATTATTTATTATAGAAATGTGTATTTTTGATAAATGTGTTTGATTAAATTCCAATTGAGATTTAATGGTAAAATTGGGTGGTTGAGTGGTATTTACCCATTTGAAACATTTTATTAAATTGGTTGGATTATTATTTCATCTTTACATGTTGGATATGGTGATTTTTGTAATATGAAATGTTTGTTGCTTTGGAAGTATCCCTTTGTTTTTAAATCCCACATTTCACCCATGTAAATTATGTCAAACTGTTGGATTTGGGATATTTTGAATGCAAGTCATGGGGTTTGGAAAGGAAAATGGTTTTGGGAGTTTCAACAGATTTTTTGGGGGTTCTATTGGATGTGAAATCAAATGAAGATGGAACTCTATAAAACTTTTTTCTTAAAAAATTACCATCTCTCCTTATTTTTATTTTTCACAAAATTGTTCTATATTTTCACTACTGGAACTTTGTGTTTTCTCAATGGTGCTATAGCAACGATTTGAGGAAACCATTTCTATAGTGTAAAAGAAGAAACATTTTCCAACATCTTGAACAAACTGTTGGTAATGTGTAACGCCGCGACCCCAGTTACCCAGAGTCGGTGCATTATTACATAACATTGGCATGATCACAAGAAAGATCAAATCTCGAAAGACCGATTGGTTTAGTAGCCTTGGAAACACTAGATATATTCATAAGTTTTATATTACATCATAAAATGAAAAACTACTACAACAACATAATATCTCAACAGTCCACACTATTATCCCCTCATAATATCCCTGCAGGTCATTCATAACTTACTTCTTCACATCCTGGGGAAAATAAACATAGAAAAGGGGTGAGCTCAAATGCCCAGTAAGGATAACAATATAGCGGAACATTCAAAATAAGCATAAACATTTAAGGCAATGCATTACTAAAACAGAATCCTTTCAAACTTGAACTTCAACATAGTATGGCAAAAGTAAAATGAAATAATGCCATTTACTTATTCACATGGATATTATACTAATCGAATAATCACATGAAAAATCAATAACCACTTTCATAATGATGTAATGCATAATGCTAAACTTTAATTTCTTTTCAAGGCCTCGTCCCAAGACCTTGAGGCTAACTGTAACCGGAACCCAACCCGGAGTGCCTCTAAATAACCGGACACCAACCCGGAGTGCCTTTAATAACCGGACACCAACCCGAAGTGCCTCTAATAACCAGAGACCAAACCGGAGGGCTTACTTTTACCAGTCCCTAACCTGGAGGGCTTACTTTTACCAGTCCCCAACCTGGAGGGCTTACTTCAACTAGTCCCCAACCTGGAACATACCTGTCCAACACATTCATATGAAGTAAAGGATGAAATATAACATAAACATTCTTATTGGAACTAGCATACGAAATGTCAATACTTTACTCATAAACCATGAATGACACATATACAGTCAAACATATCACAAAAATTCATTACAATATGGAAGTTTTATATCATAATAAATCAACTTCAAATAATCTTAAAATCCATCAAAGGATGTTGACATAGATGAAAATGTTTTTTTTTAAAAATTATTGAGAGAAATATCCGTTTTTCATGAAAACATTTTAATGTTACACAATTTAGAAAGTAAGTAATTTAAATACATTTTTGGATCAAAGTGTCCCATACCACTTTGAAACTTTTGAATGGAATTAACACTTTTAAAACATTCATTTTCATATAAATAAATCCTTACAAACCATTTTGAAAACGTGGACATAAATGAGGATGATTTAGAAGAATAAATATTTAAAACATTTAAAATGATGTTTTAGTAAAAGTTCCCTTAGAAATAATCCCTTTGAAAACTCTTTTATGAAATATGGACATGGATAGTAAATATGTCCCTGTAGATACTTACGTAAAGACAACCTCGGATATTAAAGAGATTGTGAAGTAAACCCTTATCAATTTGGTAACTTATGAAACATACAACCCATTAAAGAGGTATCATACAATGAAAATGTAAATACACATAAGGTAAAGTGTATTACACAAAGAATACAATTATGGGCAGTACATACACCACACAAAAGATAATAGTGGAAATATGGCATGAATTTCACGGAAATAAAGAGTGAGATGAAAACCCCTTACCATGTTAATCAACTGAGTCGTATGGCCAAAATTTAATAACCACCAAATTATTTAAAGAATAACATGAATTTCATGTTAATATATATCAAATTCCAGTACACAATACACCACTTTCAATAATTTAGTGGCGAATAATGGAAATCTCACGGAATTGAATGTGAGATAAGAAAATCCCTTACCTTGTACTTTTACTTGGTTGGGGTAGGTTAACCTCCTGTATAATATTGAAATAATTGTTATTAAATTATACAATAATCATATATATTAATATGATATCATATATGATCTTTTAATATTGATTTGATAATAATATCATAGTATTATCGTTGTTTCGGGTGTTAGCTTACTTGTTTTCTTTTATATGTTTTGTTACGTAAGACATGTTTGTAAAGGATAGGTTTTATATTATTCATATCTAGAATGATATCAAGTCCTTAAACATCATTTTTTAAATCATCAAATGATAATTATACTTTAATGGATACGATGGAGAATGAATCTCATCGCGTTCGTGGAGACGGTAGTCCGTACGTACGCACGAGCGACAATATCATTCTTTTGATATTAAAATAATATATAAATGGATGATATATCATATATAAAAAATCATTAACATGTTATATTTATTATTTACATGAGTTACACATCATTATTATACCCATCCAAATAATAATATATTGAATAACAATTACACCACGACGTGGAGACGGTAAGCCGTACGTACGCACGTATGGTGACATGTTATTCAAAGGGTGGATAGAATACTGAATATGGTTGTAACATATTTATAATAACATCACAGTATATGTGAGATACTGGAGTTATTATTTTAGAATGGTAAGATCAAAGAAAGAAGAAGTGGAAGAAGAAAGGAACTTGAAAATGGGTGGTGAAAACATTACCTCTTCTTCGGGTTCTTCCTTTTGATTTGATCAAAAGGGCTCCTTAGGTTGGCTTTCTGATCAAACTAAGGCCTCTAGGTTGTATTGAGGGATGTTGGGAGAGTATTTGTTCAGGGTTTAGACGAACAAAAAGGCTTTGAAGGTGTGAAGAAATGAGAAGGTGGAGTGCCCTTTTATAAGAGGGGTGAGGGGCACCTTTGGAAAAGCTAGAAATATTAATTTATAATAAATTAATATTCGGTTTCTAATGGATAAAAAGTTTATTATTCAAAGGTTAAGGTGGGGATGTGTCGAAAACAACTCAACCAATAGAATTTAGACAGGTTTGGGTACTTATATTAACCTTATCTTTAAGTTTTAACTCTAAGTTAATTAGTTTCACTTTTACAATGTCTCTTTGTATTTTTATATAATATGGTTAATAAACTTACTACATACATCCAAGAGACCCCCAAGTGGTCCATTAATGATGAACCTATCATGATATAAGTCTCTTGGCAGAACCTTAGATTTTTATGAATTTAATATCAATTAATAATATAATATTTGTTTTAAGAACTCTTTTATGTCAATTTTGACATTATTCAATAGTTGATTTTTGTGAAACTCATAACAGATTGATTACTTCGAAAAAAGTCAATTAAATCAATCCTAATATATCCTATTATCCTAGAAAATTAGTTTAATTCATTAAAAGTTTCATATTATATTTATTTGGGTATTTATAATATCAATTATTTTAATTTTTCACTATTATAGTAATTACTGCATCATCATTGTGTCATAAATAAAATAAATTATTTAATGTCTCAAAATTATAAATAAAATATTATTATGTAGGAAATCTTTTTATCTTTCTAATGAATATTTATAATCTAAAATCCAACATATATAACCCTATGTAACAATTGTTTTTCTAAAAGATATATGCTTGTGTCATTTTTGTATTCATTTTAACTTAATTAAAATAAAGTGTCATTATCACTTACAAGTGGATCCATGGGGTCCCAAAATCGACCCAAAGATGACTATGGTCGAACATGTATTAACCAATAAGGTTAGGACACGTTTTAGGGTAATTTAGTATTATTATAATATTATTTTTTAACCCTTATTTACCAGATTTACCCTTAACCATGGTAAATAAAATTTTTACCGCAGTAATTATTCAAAATGTCTAAAAATAAAAGTTACCTATTTACAAAATTTGAACATCATGATTCCAAATATGGAATCCATTTTTCTAAATTCAAAACACAGAAGTGGCAGAAATTAATTTAAAATTAATTCCCGCTGTCAAAACAAAAAGCGTGTTTTTAAGAGATAATAACTATCAAAAGATTGACACCTGTTTATGTTCGGTTTAATTGTAAAATTATGTCCAATGAACAAAATTATATTAAATGGTAAAAATATATTCTAAATATACTTTAAAACCACTTAAATTCATAATTTATCACTATTAATTATTTTGATTAAAAAAGTTGTTTTTAATTAAAATTTAGTAATTTTCACTATTCATCAAAATATGAAAGTTATCCGAAATGTACCAAAATTTCACCTTAGGATAAATTCGATATTCCGAATCCAAAAATGAAGTCCATTATAAAATATAAAATATATATAATTTCAAAAAGTAGGTATTACTATTCATAACGGCTATTTTGATTGGTTGTGGTGTGTTAGAACTCGAAGTTGCGTACAACACACGCTACTGTATTATTCAAAGGAAAGCGTACCGTGGAAGCTTGGGATGTTTCATTTTAAATTTTTTTGATGTCCCCATTTAGTCAAAAAGTTTAAAATATTTTATTTAAAAAGGTTTCACTATTAAAAGTTGATAAAAGTGCAATACTGAAAATGAATCTGTTCTTGTATTATGTCTAAGAAACTCATAATATGGATTCTAAAATTATAAGGATTATATAAAGTTTAAAATTTAGTTAATACTATTCATAACCTCTTTTGAACGGCTTGTTTGGTAATTCATGGTGTGCTTGAACTCGGTGTTGTGTGTAGTGCAAGTTTTTGTATTATTTTAAAGAAATAACACACTATGAAATCTTGGGGTGTTACATTCTCCCCTCCTTCAATAAATTGCGTCCTCGCAATTTGAAATTGTTCTTCGAAAATAAAAGGTTGAAAATAAAAAAATATCTTTGTGGGAAAACCCTCATCGGAAATTGGGTTACTAAAATTTAGTCTTAATATGAGGAAATGAGAAATGAAAGGGTCACCACCAAATTATGATCTCGATTAGGAGAACATTGGTGGCAATTAGAGTCATATAATTGGAGGAAAAACGTAAATATTTATAGGTAGTGATTGAGGTCATCAATCACAAACAAGTACAAAATTGAAGTCCTTAAACTCATCAATCTATGATGATTTGAAATACCATCGGTTCAACAAAATATAGGGTATTAGGATAACACATTTTTGACGTTTCAAAATATCTTAGATGAAATCCCACATCGAAAAATGAATTAATGAGGCCTCTATTTAAAATAAAGAGTGGAAAGTATGAATATTGCCGAAAATAAAACATACTAGGTTTCCATGTAGGAAAATATGGATATGGAAGAGAAATCTAACCATCAATTATCTGATGGAGAGTGGTAGAGAACATGGCTCTGAAAAGGCCAACAATCCCAAAGCCATAAATTAGTGATGATTTAAGGTACCATCTAGGACAATATTTTTGTTCTAAGTTCCTTTTCTTAATGTTGAGGAATTTATTTATGAGATTGGATAAGATCATAAGGAGATATACTTACTTTATAATTAGAGTTTTGTCCATTAATAAATTTCTACCACAAACTCATCTTTCACTCGTAAAAAAAATTCTATTTATACTATTCGTACAGGGTTCCAAAATAAACGAATTTATAATTCATCTACCAGATCTTTAAAAAAAACTACATTATTTAATCCAGGACATCTCTTGGGCCAGTGGTAGGTGATACACCCTTGTCGCCCTTCGGTTGCGGGTTCAAGTCTCGCGGCCTTTCGGGACGCGACGGGTTGCCGCCCGACCTTCGGGTTGTCCTTTTATGGCAATCCAAAATTAATCTCAAACTAGAATTTATCCAAAATATTTCTGACCAAACTCATAGTCCAACATTTATAAGGAAGTTAAACATAATGTAGATCCTTTTTACCACGTAATAGCATATGAATACCTTCATCATGTATTCTTTTAATACACTGAAACATCCTGAATTACCATATTCCTTATTGATTACATTCATGCTCCTTTATTCCATATAGAATGCTGGATATACCTCATCAATCCAAAAATGTTTTAAACCCCAACAATAATGGAATATACAGATCATTAATCAGTTCCAAGGTAGTCAATAATATCCAATATAATTTATCCAAAACAATCATGTATTATTCCAAAATCACTAACTCGGTATCAGAACTATATTATGGTTTATCATTCACTCAACCATATATTTTCCAAAAATTTATCTTGCTGTTGAGTCACCTTTCTTTGTTCCACACAATCTCAAGTCTTTAATGAAATAGTACTGCAGTACAATCCTTATATACTCCATAATTATTATAACAAGTACATTGTTGATACAACACTCAATTGACATAATCAACATAAGAACTCTAATAATTCCTCTTCATCTGTGGTAGTATCATAACTTGATTATTATCCAATAACATCATTTGCGGCATATTCTGATGACTAGGACATAGGTTCGCATAGTGTCCAAACTCCTTGAAAATGAAGCATTGTACATTTGAAACCATTTTCTTACCCTTGCAGTCACGTACTTTGTGCCCTTTTCCTCTACACTTATAACAAACTCCCATTCCTTTCAGGCAAGTTCCATGGTGTTTCTTTCCACAGTTACCACATGTGGGAAAATTCTTGTTTTTCCTCTTCCCTTTATCCATCTTTCTATCTTCCACCCTTTTCATCTCTTGCTTCCCTTCAAAGCCATAGGACTCAGTAAACTCTTTACTTATCTTATCAACACATGATATTATTTCTTCATATGATGATAATACATGCGAGACTATTTCTCTTGTAAATTCTGGCTTAAGACCATAAAATATATGATCCTTCTTTCTCTTTGTATCATGTGCATTGCTGGAGTTCTCATTCTTTCTACTAGGCGCAATTTCTAAACATTGGCATACACTAGATTAGTTTATGAATAACAATACCTAATACCAAACTTTTAAAACACATAACATAAATTAAATAGTTTATGGATATAATCCATAATCATAAAAATGTCTCCTTTGAGGAAGTATATACTCATAAACCCTTCATAATGATTTGTAAAGAAAATGAGAGTTATCCTAAGCATATCCCCCGGGAGTGTCGTAACCAAGAGTGCAGTAAGGCCCGTTGTCGTGCACCAGTTCCCGTTCGAGTCTAGCTCAAAGAGGTGTTTTCGGGTTTTACCCCTAGGTACATCTGTGCCAGAGCCGCCTCTACCTGCTCGTATCCCGACAGGGATGTATTGCTCAGAAATCTCACAAAATCTCTACAATACCAAAATTCTAGGAAGTTCTTCTATACTAATCCTCAAAGATCATCTTAGGTCTACGTGCTCTAATCAGAGTTTATCGAAATCTAGCTTCCAAGGTTTGTACTAAACTTCCTCTGATACCAACTGTAACGCCCCGACCCCAGTTACCCAGAGTCGGTGCATTATTACATAACATTGGCATGATCACAAGAAAGATCAAATCTCGAAAGACCGATTGGTTTAGTAGCCTTGGAAACAATAGATATATTCATAAGTTTTACATTATATCATAAAATGAAAAACTACTACAACAACATAATATCTCCACAGTCCACACTATTATCCCCTCATAATATCCCTGCAGGTCATTCATAACTTACTTCTTCAAATCCTGGGAAAATAAACATAGAAAAGGGTTGAGCTCAAATGCCCAGTAAGGATAACAATATAGCGGAACATTCAAAATAAGCATAAACATTTAAGGAAATGCATTACTAAAACAGAAGCCTTTTAAACTTGAACTTCAACATAGTATGGAAAAAGTAAAATGAAATAATTCCATTTACTTATTCACATGGATATTCTACTAATCGAATAATCACATGAAAAATCAATAACCACTTTCATAATGATGGAATGCATAATGCTAAACTTTAATTTCTTTTCAAGGCCTTGTCCCAAGACCTTGGGGCTAACTGTAACCGGAACCCAACCTGGAGTGCCTCTAAATAACCGGACACCAACCCGGAGTGCCTCTAATAACCGGACACCAACCCAGAGTGCCTCTAATAACCGGAGACCAAACCGGAGGGCTTAATTTTACCAGTCCCTAACCTGGAGGGCTTACTTTTACCAGTCCCCAACCCGGAGGGCTTACTTCAACTAGTCCCCAACCTGGAACATACTTGTCCAACACATTTATATGAAGTAAAGGTTGAAATATAACATAAACATTCTTATTGGAACTAGCATACGAAATGTCAATACTTTACTCATAAACCATGAATGACACATCTACAGTCAAACATATCACAAAAATTCATTACAATATGGAATTTTTATATCATAATAAATCAACTTCAAATAATCTTAAAACCCATCAAAGGATGTTGACATAGTTGAAAATGTTTTTTTAAAAATTATTGAGAGAAATATCCCTTTTTCATGAAAACATTTTAATGTTACACAATTTAGAAAGTAAGGCATTTAAATACATTTTTGGATCAAAGTGTCCCATACCACTTTGAAACTTTTGAATGGAATTAACACTTTTAAAACATTCATTTTCATATAAATAAATCCTTACAAACCATTTTGAAAACGTGGACATAAATGAGGATGATTTAGAAGAATAAATATTTAAAACATTTAAAATGATGTTTTAGTAAAAGTTCCCTTAGAAATAATCCCTTTGAAAACTCTTTTATGAAATATGGACATGGATAGTAAATATGTCCCTGTAGATACTTACGTAAAGACAACCTCGGATATTAAAGAGATTGTGAAGTAAAACCTTATCAATTTGGTAACTTATGAAACATACAACCCATTAAAGAGGTATCATACAATGAAAATGTAAATACACATAAGGTAAAGTGTATTACACAAAGAATACAATTATGGGAAGTACATACACCACACAAAATATAATAGTGGAAATATGGCATGAATCTCACGGAAATAAAGAGTGAGATGAAAACCCCTTACCATGTTAATCAACTGAGTCGTATGGCCAAAAGTTAATAACCACCAAATTATTTACAGAATAACATGAATTTCATGATAATATATATCAAATGCCAGTACACAATACACCACTTTCAATAATTTAGTGGCGAATAATGGAAATCTCACGGAATTGAATGTGAGATAAGAAAATCTCTTACCTTGTACTTTTACTTGGTTGGGGTAGGTTAACCTCCTGTATAATATTGAAATAATTGTTATTAAATTATTAACGAATCATATATATTAATATGATATCATATATGATCTTTTAATATTGATTTGATAATAATATCTTAGTATTATCGTTGTTTCGGGTGTTAGCTTACTTGTTTTCTTTTATATGTTTTGTTACGTAAGACATGTTTGTAAAGGATAGGTTTTATATTATTCATATCCATAATGATATCAAGTCCTTAAACATCATTTTTTAAATCATCAAATGATCATTATACTTGAATGGATACGATGGAGAATGAATCTCATCGCGTTCGTGGAGACGGTAGTCCGTACGTACGCACGAGCGACAATATCATTCTTTTGATATTAAAATAATATATAAATGTATGGTATATCATATATAAAAAATCATTAACATGTTATATTTATTATTTACATGAGTTACACATCATTATTATACCCATCCAAATAATAATATATTGAATAACAATTACACCACGACGTGGAGACGGTAAGTCGTACGTACGCACGTATGGTGACATGTTATTCAAAGGGTGGATAGAATACTGAATATGGTTGTACCATATTTATAATAACATCACAGTATATGTGAGATACTGGAGTTATTATTTTATAATGGTAAGAACAAAGAAAGAAGAAGTGGAAGAAGAAAGGAACTTGAAAAGGGGTGGTGAAAACATTACCTCTTCTTCGGGTTCTTCCTTTTGATTTGATCAAAAGGGCTCATTAGGTTGGCTTTATGATCAAACTAAGGCCTCTAGGTTGTAGTTAGGGAAGTTGGGAGAGTATTTGGGCAGGGTTTGGACGAACCAAAAGGCTTTGAAGGTGTGAAGAAATGAGAAGGAGGAGTGCCCTTTTATAAGAGGGGTGAGGGGCACCTTTGGAAAAGCTAGAAATATTAATTTATAATAAATTCATATTCGGTTTCTAATGGATCCAAAGTTTATTATTCAAAGGTTAAGGTGGGTATGGGTCTAAAACAACTCAACCAATAGAATTTAGACAGGTTTGGGTACTTATATTAACCTTATCTTTAAGTTTTAACTCTAAGTTAATTAGTTTCACTTTTACAATGTCTCTTTGTATTTTTATATAATATGGTTAATAAACTTACTACATACATCCAATATACCCCCAAGTGGTCCATTAATGATGAACCTATCATGATATAAGTCTCTTGGCCGAACCATATATTTTTAGGAATTTAATATCAATTAATAATATAATATTTGTTTTAAGAACTCTTTTATGTCAATTTTGACATTATTCAATAGTTGATTTTTTTGAAACTCATAAAAGATTTATTACTTCGAAAAAAGTAAATTAAATGAATACTAATATATCATATTATCCTATAAAATTAGTTTAATTCATTAAAAGTTTCATATTATATTTATTTGGGTATTTATAATATCAATTATTTTAATTTTTCACTATTATAGTAATTACTGCATCATCATTGTGTCTTCAATAAAATAAATTATTTAATGTCTAAAAATTATAAATAAAATAGTATTATGTAGTAAATCTTTTTATCTTTCTAATGAATATTTATAATCTAAAATCCAACATATATAACCCTATGTAACAATTGTTTTTCTAAAAGATATATGCTTGTGTCATTTTTGTATTCATTTTAACTTAATTAAAATAAAGTGTCATTATCACTTACAAGTGGATCCATGGGGTCCCAAAATCGACCGAAATATGCCTATGGTCTAACATGTATCAACCAATAAGGTTAGGACACGTTTTAGGGTAATTTAGTATTATTATAATATTATTTGTTAACCCTTATTTACTAGATTTACCCTTAACCATGGTAAATAAAATTTTTACCGCAGTAATTATTCAAAATGTCTAAAAATAAAAGTTACCTATTTACACAATTTGAACATCCTGATTCCAAATATGGAATCCATTTTTCTAAATTCAAAACAAAGAAGTGGAAGAAATTAATTTAAAATTAATTCCCGCTGTCAAAATAAAAAGCGTGTTTTTAAGAGATAATAACTATCAAAAGATTGACACCTGTTTATGTTCGGTTTAATTGTAAAATTATGTCCAATGACCAAAATTATATTAAATGGTAAAAATATATTCTAAATATACTTTAAAACCACTTAAATTCACAATTTATCACTATTAATTATTTTGATTAAAAAAGTTGTTTTTAATTAAAATTTAGTAATTTTCACTATTCATCAAAATATGAAAGTTATCCGAAATGTATTAAAATTTCACCTTAGGATAAATTCGATATTCCGAATCCAAAAATGAAGTCCATTCTAAAATATAAAATATATATAATTTCAAAAAGTAGGTATTACTATTCATAACGGCTAGTTTGATTGGTTGTGGTGTGTTAGAACTCGAAGTTGCGTACAACACACGCTACTGTATTATTCAAAGGAAAGCGTACCGTGGAAGCTTGGGATGTTTCATTTTAAATTTTTTTTGATGTCCCCATTTAGTCAAAAAGTTTAAAATATTGTATTTAAAAAGGTTTCACTATTAAAAGTTGATAAAAGTTCAATACTGAAAATGAATCTGTTCTTGTATTATGTCTAAGAAACTCATAATATGGATTCTAAAATTATAAGGATTATATAAAGTTTAAAATTTAGTTAATACTATTCATAACCTTTTTTGAACGTCTTGTTTGGTAATTCATGGTGTGCTTGAACTCGGTGTTGCGTGTAGTGCATGTTTTTGTATTATTTTAAAGAAATAACAAACTATGAAATCTTGGGGTGTTACATAATGTGTATATATTCCTAATATTTCCCAACGGTTTTCTAAAACCATTAGGAAAAAACTATTTTCTCTAAGGTATACCAACGGTTTGGATAAACTATTGGTAAAGGGAAGCTTTCCCAGCGGTTTTTAAAAACTGTTGGGAATGTTTTTCCCCAAATACCCAGCTCCCCATCTCCTTGTCGGTCTGATTGAAGACCTAATCCAGACCTCCTCACGAAGTATTATTAGCCGTGAAACACCTTCCAGCCGAAGATCCTTCTTCAATCAAACTAATTTTTATTTCTACACATCAAATTAGTAAGTGTTACCATAGTTTTAGTGTTCTTCCTCTTTTTATTTTATGTTTGATGTTTTGATTTCAGCTAAATTAGAGTTATTGATGTTGGAGTACCGAACCCTTTGTTTTATGTTTTTTTGTTCTCCACTTCATACATCGTAAATGGTCAGTTTAGTGGGGCTTGTTTAGTGCAGGGGGTAAAGGGTTTGTTTTATGTTTTTTTAGTGGAGTAAAGGGTTTGTTTTATGTTTAT